>VXBP01007533.1:996669-1047959 GCA_013400115.1 Rhinopomastus cyanomelas
TTGTCTGGTGAATTTTATCCGAGATGCCATTGAGACCTCATTGCTTTGCTTTCCTTTCTTTGATATTGAATTGTGGTCCTGAACCCACCACACAATGAGAAGAGCCTGGCTTCATCCTCCTGACACCCACCCTTCAAATGTTTATCAACATTAATGAGGTCACTCCTCAGTCTCCTCTACTCCAAGCTAAAGAAACCCAGCTCCCTCAGCCTTTCCTCATAAAGGAGGTGTCCTACTTCCTTCATCATCTTCATGGCTCTGCGCTGGATTCCCTCCAGCAGCTCTGTGTCCCTCTTGAACTGAGGGGCCCAGAACTGGACACAATACTCCAGATGTGATCTCACCAGGGCAGAGTAGAGGTGGAGAAAAACCTCTCTCAATCTGCTAACCACCCCAGGATGCTGTTGGCCCTCTTGGCCGCAAAGAGCACATTGCTGGATCACAGTCATCCTGCTGTCCACCAGGACCCCCAAGGTCCCTTTCTCCTACACTGCTCTCCAACAGGTCAGTCCCCAACCTATACTGGTCCCTGGGGTTGTTCTTGCCCAGATGCAAAACTCTACACTTACCCTTGTTATAGTTCAGTAAATTTCACTCTGCCCAGCTCTCCAGCCTGTCCAGGTCTTGCTAAATGGCAGCACAATCTGCTGGGGTCTCGGAGACACCACCCAGCTTTGTGTCATCAGCAAACTTGCTGGCAGTGCACCCTAATCCCTCATCCAAGTCCTTAATGACTAGATTGAATAAGACTGGTCCCAGTACCAACCCTTGGGGCACTCCACTAGATACAGGCCTCCAAGTAGATAACACAAGGGTTGCAATTAAATGACCTGTGGGATGTCATTTTAATGTGGTGAGATCTTGATTGTTTATTTCTGACACAAAACCTACTGTGATGCTGCAACTGGTGCCTTGCAGACTGTGTGTAAGGCAGGAGCTGTGAGTGTCCCAGTGATCAGCATGGAGCTTGAGCTCCTGTGTATTACCTGCGTACTTCTACAGTTGACACTGCTGCTGAATTGTAGGGGTTTTTTAAAGCTTCTGTTCTCATGGAGTGTTGTGAGAGTGAGTTCAGTTTGAGCTCTTTAGATGCTGTTGTTGCAGAGGCCATGGGAAGCCCTGAACAAGGTGGGACAGGAAAACAGGTCAAAATCCAGCCCTAACAAGAGCTGCAGCATGTTAAGGTGTTGTGATTTAGAGGTGGGCTTGCTGAGTATTCAGGAGCCTATAGAGTGGTTTAATTACAGAACAAGATCTCTTCACAGATTCTCATCTGAGCAGTAGTTAGGCCATTACCATATGTTTGAGTGCACACAAGGACTGAGGGGTGTACATGCACGTGCAGCGCACTGTGTTGGCTGTGAGACCGACCCATCCACCCAGCGCAGGCATGGCTGAGGGCTGGGTGCATAGCATGGCCAGGGCCAGAGGGAAAATTGTGCCTCTTCTTAGACAGTGTGAAACTGCCCTTGGAGCCAGTCTGGTGGAATGGATTCCAGCTGAGAGTAGGAGGGATGGACAAGGAGCAACACACAATGAATAGAGGACCGTGGCTTTGTTGGCCTTGGAGTTTTCTAGGGCAGAGCTGGCTGTGCCAACCTGTCATAGCTGCACTGCTGAACTGTCTCACTTTATGATGTTTGTATTTATTTCCCTTATTCTTCTAGTACTTTGTGAACACTTTAATGTCCTCTCTTTCCATTGCTCTCTTTCGCTGTGGTATCCCATTCTAATAAAATCATAACTGTACCAAACACAAAGGATCACAAACAGAAGAATTAATGCCTTTTCAGAGGGTTTCTTTTTTAGTCTTTTTTAAAGGCATCCCTTTTCTTTAAAATGAAAGATGAAGGATTTTCTTTTATCCTTAAACTTTACTGTCATGTTTTATTAAGTCAAAATGATAGTTACAGTCAGAGGAAAGCAGGATATGAATTCCTGGTACAGCCATTTTTAAAGTGTGCTTTGTTTTAAAGCCTTGAAGATTGATTGAAGGTATTTTTCTTTTAGATATGGAGATTTTGTCAAAGGGGGCCTGATCTGAGTTACCCTCTATAAATCAGGATCAGTTCCTATGAGGTCAATGCAGTTACAATGGTACAATACCAGGCGAGTTGGAAAAGACTCATGCACCGAGAATGAATAAGGGAGGGACTGTTGGTGATCCCCTGAATGCCATGCTTGTGCGAGGGGGTGGAAGCCATGGGGCAAAGTTGAATTATATGCAGTCCCCATTGGGCTGCCATGAAATTTCCTGGATGAGAAGTGGCTGTTGGTGCTTTGTTTGCAAATCTCAGCACTGCTCTGCAGACCTCTGGCTTTACCTGGGAGGAGCAGCTCGTTACCCATCCATGGCTAAAAGCCTGCTTTAAGATACCAGATAATGGTGGCAGGAGTGGTGCTCTACAAAATACCCATCTCTAGAGCCTGAGCTGGTTCACTTTGCAGGGTTTTTTGGCAGAAGGCCTGAAGGATTCACTGTGCAGAGTAGAAGAAGGGAGCGAGACAACCCACCACTGGACAGAACCTTGGGGGCTGTCCATCTTTTTGGATGCCTTTATCCTTTTATTTTTTAATGTGTCTGCATGGTGAGGGGGGACTAGCTAAGATGATGAAGACACATCAAGATGAGCAAGTAAAGAACTGAAATGATGTATCCTGTCTGAGATTGGAGTTTAACCAGATTTGAGCTCTTGTCTCTCATCTGCACTGAAAACTTAACAGCTTATTTCTTGAGCTCTAAGCCATTTCAAGCAGAGAGTCTCATAAGAACAGCTCTTTTAATAGCATTTAACTGTGTCTAAATGGCTTAATGCTGGCGCAAGTTCCAGCACAGCAGACCACAGCTAGCCTGGGACTTACTTAGGATGTGCAGTGTTTTAGCAGTCTAGATGAGGACTGGTCCTAAGCATTGGTCATCCTCTGACTCTCAGTGAAAATTTACAACTTGGGCATAACTGGGGACTTGAGTTTGGCCATCTTCAGTAGAATGAAAACATTTACAGTTCATACCTAGCTGTTGGACTCTCACAGGCAGTGAGTAGTTTGCTCTTGGTACACAATTAGCCTGCTCAGAGTATGGGGTTTATTTAGAAATGAAGCTGCAGAAGCTGGTAATAGCAATTACTGAGGTAGGGTTTCTCTTAAAATATTGAGGAAAAAGTTGACCAAGGCAGCCTGGGAAGGGACAGGATGAAGCAGTAATCTTCTGCAGTGCTATCCACAGTCTGAAGAGTGTTCAGCTGGTGCTCTAGGGCTCTGGCTTCTGTTGTCCTTGATCAAGCCGGCATGTACTCATTGACTGTGACTCCAGTAGACACCAGTTCAAGGCTGCACAGGACACTGATTTTGTTCAACTTCTCAGCGTATAAGAACTCCACATGTTTGTGGATACAATTGAATGTAAATGATAGGGGACACAGTGAAGGGTACAAGGTTTTTATAATAGTTCCTTCTCATCTTTCTGCTTCACATAAAATTTGAAACCATTATTTTCATCACACTATGTATTTATGTCAATAAGAAAAAAGGATATGGAACTTTACCCCAAGTACTGGTCACAGCTTTTTAAGGAACATTGAAGTCCCTTGGACTGTGGTAAAATCTCCCCGGGAAAGTGGCAGAAATCCAGCTACTTGGCATAGCTGTCCAGGCAAAACACTGGTAGATGTACTCTGCCTTGACACCGCATGGGCTGTGGGATGTTATGAAATGTTCCTGTATCCAAGTTTTTATACTTTCATGGCTTCGATGAACGTGCAACTTGAATTTACCCATCTGCTGATTGCAGTCTGTGAAGAGGAGTCTGGGGCCCTACCACGTGTCTTTAGAATATTTTGCACCTAGCTTGAGATCATTGTTTGGGTGGTTAGTGCGTGAAAATGGCCATGTTGTCTCCAACTATAATCTGTCTATTTAGTACACTATTTCTAAGATTAGCCGACAGTAACTGCACTGGAAGGAGTAGAGCATGCATAAAGTGAGGTTTCCATGACTGTCTCTTCCAGTTCCCACCAAGGATATCTGACAGTCAGGAAGTCCTTTTGCCTCTTGTACATGTCCTGCAATAAGTGTCGCCTATTAAGGAAAGTTTGACTTTGTCTATTCCAGAACTTTAGGTGGATCTGAAAGCTATTACACAATGTACCTCCTTGGGGTTCACATCTCTGTGGTGTGCTTCACTTCTGGATCTGTTCTGGAAAAAAATTCATTTAAATGAAACATTAAAGAGACAATCTGATCTTCAACATCAATAGTTTTCATTGCAGCATGACCTGCACAACATCTCCTCCATCTGAGGCTCCACGGTAGTCACCGGTGTAACACTCTACAGTATGCTTGTACTTAGTGACTAAGCGCTGTGCTGGCCTTAGCTTTGAGTGATTTCACATCTCTTGTCTCTGCCAGTCCCATTTTTAATTTAACATGGTATCTTCTGTGTTTAAAAAACCCCCCAAACTCTCCCTAGCAAAGTACTGTAGAACTTCCCTTGGAGAACTGGAAGGAGATTTTATACACCCCTGCATAAAATCTGCATGCGTATGTGGCTGGAGAAAATGTGAAATGCTGTAATCTCTCACTCACACTAGCTTGGTAACCAAGTCTCTAGAACTGCCCGAAATGCTGAATGCCAATGCTATTTTCAGTCAGCGGTATGTCGCTGCTGCTGAGGACACACATCATGGATGCACTGGCAACTTGTCTCTATGCCAGTGTTTAAAGTCATAGAGAAATACAGATAAGACTAAAACACAGGATCCATCTTTCAAAGCTGCTGTAAAGAGGCCCTCATTGCTCCTGTGATGCCCAAAGAGCTTTGCAAATGTCTTTCAGTTCCTTGATGTCGCAGTGCTGTTCCCAAAGTTGGAGTTGACTCCATGCCACAAGCCTGTCACTGTCTATCAGTGGCCTGGCCACTGCAGCTCACTGGAAGTATTCTGGAGACTCCAAATGAAAATGCAGGGGTATCAGGCACTGCAGGTATTGGCTGATGAACGACCTTCATGAATCACTATGACACCCACAGGAATTTAAAATCTTGCTGTGTGTGAATTTAATCAGAATCAACTTGACCACTAGATAAGATTTAAGGGTAGAAGACTGCATTTGCTTTAAAACATGTGTTTTCAGTGACTGAGTTACGTAGGAAAACACAATATGCACATCAGTAAAACTGGATTCAGCAGTGCAGGTTTTCCTACGCTCCAGCAGCATCTTGGGGAGCTTGTGGTGTAGACTAATTAATCCTCCAACCCCTGCCTCAGGCCTGGTGGGCCTTGGGGTGTTTTCAAAGCTGCGTCTTTGCTGCTGCTGCTGTTGAAATTGCTTGTGTAGGAAAAGCATGGCTTTCCCGTCGGCTAGTCAGAGTGAGCACTCCCTTCTTCTAGCTATGCCCAGCTCTTGTGGCTGGGAGCTGTAGCCATCCCATGGTAATACAGGCAATTGACTCACTTGTCACCTTTTTCCCCATTAAGCTCTTATTTTTCTGTTACCTTAATTAGTGCTTTCTAGGCAACACCTTTAAATTGGCTTTTCTTGTTGCAAGACATCTAAAACAGCATGAGAGCAGTGCTAACTGCACGTGTGCTTTCATGTGACCAGTGCTGGCTTTTCCTTGGCGATCTCTGGAACGTAGCGTCGCATTTGAGAAGGAACTTCACAGTGGCAGAGCACTAGAACAGGCTGCCCGGGGAGGTTGTGGAGTCTCCTTCACTGGAGATGTGTGAGACCTGCCTGGATGTGTTCCTGTGTGACTTGGTCTAGGTGATCCTGCTGTGGCAAAAGGATTGGACTAGATGATCTTTCGAGGTCCCTTCCAATCCCTAATGATTCTATGATTCTGTGACTCCACTGCCTAAGAAATGTTGAGTGAGAGCCTTGGTGCTGCTTGACAGCCAGAGTGGTGGTAGGAGCAGTGGATGTGGAGGTTTGGTGCTGCAGTGAGGCTGATAATCCCAAGATAAGCACAGATTTAGGTGGTTTGAGTTTCCTGGACCCAGCCTGGTGTAACTGGAGTCTCCTCGCCGGCTTTCTGCCCCGGGATGTTGTTTGAGGCAGGTGTGCTCGTTGCCTGAAGGTGATTGCTCAGGCTGTAATTTTCATTGCAATCACCTGCTGGAGTGGGGAAAGAAAAGAGACAGGAGCCACCACAAGTGTTGGGACCTCTGAAGGAGTAGGACTTGGTTAGCTGAAGGGTTGTGTTTGGACCTTCAGAAGGTAAGTGGTTGGCAGTTGTTAGGCAGGGGAGACACTTGCTGAGCAAGAAACTGATTGTGGGTTTTGGTTTTTTTTTTTCCTCTGAAACTTGGAGGCAAAGTTTTGAAGGAGGAAAAATAGGTAGAGAGGAATCTAAAGCTTCTGAATCTGTTTTTTATTTACTGTAGCACTGAGTATAGGGCCAGGTAAAAGCTAAAGCTGACCATGTGTGGTTCTAATGGGCTTCTCTGAATTTCCTGATGATTGTTGTCTTTGTTTTTATTGAAATTAGCATGACTTAATCACTAAGTCTGTTCGAGTAGATCATAGCAGAGCTCCTCACTTTCTGAGACACTCAAGGCTGTTTCCAAAACAATCCCTGAGTTCATCAGTACAGCATGTGGGTGCCTAGAGAAGTAGGAAATGCAGGTTCTGGGAGCTCTGCCTTCCTGTTCTGTTTGCCATCTAGAAGGAGACAGTGGTGTTTTGGAAGGGTCTGGTCTTCAGTTTAGTGAGCTACCTGGGAACAGCTGTGATAGTTGGACTTGCAGCAGTGATTATGATTTTCAAAAAAAACCCCATCCCACCCCACAAAACATCCAGACATTTACATCTAGGTGATCCTGCTCTGGCAGGGGGATTGGACTAGATGATCTGCTGAGCTCCCTTCCAGTCCCTAGTGTTCTGTGACTCTGTCGGGCAGGCACACCATCTCCTCACTGAGGAGTGAGGTGTCTGCACTGGGGAGCATTTACATCTGGGTATCTGAGATTTCACCTTGTCAGAGCTGCTTTATAAGGACTTCTACCCCAAAAGGACAGGGAGACATTTGGGGATCTGTGCACTTCCCTTTCTTTGAAGTTGGAAGCTTAAATGCAGTGGTAAATTGGGTTCAGGTTTTTAGATGCTGTTTGTGGAATGCTATCTTGTGTACTTAGCACAAGTGAAGTTGGGATGAAAGAGGAATGTCCGCTCTTCTCTGCCAATGTTACACACCATGGATAAGAATTCATCCTTCTGAAAGTGGAATTATTTGTATTTCAGGTATCCTCCCTGGGCCTGCCTTGGAAGCTAGATCTACAGCTGCCCTTCAGTCATGGTTGTTTCAAGATTAAAGGCTATTTCCCTGTCATTGCCAAGCCTTTTTCTTCTTGCTTTTCACCTCTCAGCATCACAGAATGTACCTGAATACTCTGAAGCTGAACATCAGCAATGTGTCAGGAAAGAACACCCCACAATTGCTTTTGAAGGTAAGAGCCTCTATTCCTGTTTCAAGTTCCAGTGGGATGATCCATTTTCAAGACCTTCTTGGTGGTGTTACAGATGATGGTTTAGTCTGAGCCATTCTCCTTCCACCTGTGATCCACAGACCAGTGCAAGTGGCCTGATGAATCACATGGTCTTTGATGTTTTACAGTGGTCTTAACTCTGAGGTTTCACAGCAGTCACTTACTTCAGGCAGTTTTGGGACTACTGGTCTAAGGTTTTCCATATTAAATTGTGCTACAGGCTCCCAATAGTCTTGTGCCACACTAAAACTGCTTCACTTTCCTTTTCTCTCATTTGTTTAACTTCTCTAAGTGCATTCAGAAATGTTTCTGTACCTCACCCAGCTGGTTGGATCCACACACTTATTTTTAACTGAACACTGGTAGAGAATGTGGACATAGGTGAATGCAAGAGAAGTATCTTGTTTGAAAGTAGGGGGGAGTGGCTGCCTTTTTGTTTGTTGCTTTTTCGTTTTGGTGTTTCCAGGTACTTAACACCTCTGCCTGGAGTTCTTCTGTCTTTCATATGAGCATTTATCTTGACATAGTCTTAAGAATATGAGAGAGACCCTGTGTGTTGCAATCCTTTTACTGTTCCTTTTTGCTGTGGGATTTCTTTTGTCCCTGTCCCTGTTGGATTTTCCATAAGTGCAAGTGTCTGAGAGACTACTGCCTTGTCCAATCTGCCCACTTCCCTACACCACACTTAGATCATAATATTGGTACCACCATAACTTCTGAATCCACCCTGGACTAGCGTGTTAAGCTTTGTGTGCCACCACCATCAGCTGCTCCATTTTCTTGCTAAAAAGGGTTTCCTCCTAAATGTTGAAACATTGATTTTTGGTTCCCATTTAAGGCTTTGAAATGCATCTCCAATTACATTCTTTGCTTAAGGCAATTAAGTACCTTGCAACGTGCCTCTAGTTAGGTTCTTTGCTAAAGGCAATTTAGTTGTGGGTTTGTGACCTTTGAGATACAGTTTCGAGGAAGAAAGTAGTCAAAGGCTTCCTAGCTGACCTTTCAGGGCTCTTCTAGAGAGCCTCACTCTCCTTTGCAGAGGAAGAAATTCTTGTCTCTGAATTTGGGAAGTGCAAGAGATTTCTTCTGTTTCCCCTTCCCCATGCTTTAAACATTTAAGTGGATTAAAGTAAATTAGCAGAATCTTCAAGCCTACATGATATGGCACTGGTTCTAAACTTGCCCCAGTGAAATGGGTAAATAAACCTTGATTTTAATTACTAAATAAATAACCATCTGTTTAACTGGGGAGGGATCGAAGGAGAAACTCTTGTGGTTAAAAACTTGGTGGGACTCATTTGGGTATTTAAGCTGATAACACAGTAATGAGGATGTTATGGGCACAGAAAAAGCACGTGCTGCTTCTATTAACCGGAGGCACCATGTTTGAGTTTTGTTCAGAGGAAGTGTTTTTGGGATTCATCACTTAAACAAACCATTCTGCAGGGGATATTGGAACTCTGATTCCTGATGTTGAGGAACTGGTGGGCATGTTTCGGCACTTGGTATGAGTGCTTCTCTGCACGAGTGATGGTTATGGAAACACTCATCACCTGCCAGTTTACCTTGTTTCAAGCAGGCATGATTTTTTCACAGAAAAAAGCCTCCTTCCCTTTCAGTGTTCTTTTTTCCTTTCATCTCTTTAATGATAGAGAGCACAACCCAGTGTGAGTTAATTATAACTTGACAATTAAGGAAAAAAAAAGACTGCAGACGCATGAAGAAAATTACCCAGATTATCATTTGGGTCTCTTAAACCCAAGTTAGATTTGGAGTTATTGTTCTCTCAGCACCTGTTTCCGCATGATTGTTCATGATGCAGTTGAATCCTGTCTCTTCTGCTGTGAAGCTCAGCTGGAAAACACATAGGAAAAAAATTAAAGGCACCTTCTTTCCACTGCATGCAGGATTTAAATTCTGTTGCAGAAGGGTCACACCTCCAAAAACACATCTCAGTTCATAGTGTAACTTACCTTAAAGCTATACCCTGTTCTCATGCTGCACAAGCAGGCTTAGGCTGCAAGAAGAGACGGGTATCTACACCTATGCTGTTCTAGATTGCTCCAAGGAGGTCTCTACTCAGCAGTGTGGCTCATGGGCTTTCTGTGGGTCTCCAAATACAGTGTCCCACAGATCACAGCCTGATTTACAATGGGAATGCCAAGCCAGTGAATGAGTGATTCTAGCAGCAGCTCTGCTGATGCTCCTGCTATCAGGGAAGAGGATTCTGTTACACCAGTTTTCAGTGGATGAGTGGCAGTAATAATAATGGCTTAGTCATCAGGATGCATTAATTTACTGCTGGGGTGAATAGATTAACAAAACAGTTCATGTTACAAAGGGATTTAATAGCTGTTTCTTCACAACCTGGCTAGTGAGGCTTTGCACAGCAAGACATGTGGGCTGCTGTAACCTGTTTTGTTCTCCAGTCTTCAGTTCCCACCTTGCTTGTGCTCATCTTCTCTTTTTATTGTACTTTTCCTCCAGATTACCACATTGCTAGCATCCAGTTGTTATCCTTGCCATGGCAGATTCCAAGTAAAACTCCTTTCTGTCTACTTTTTGTCTTATTTGCTGAGCAATTATGGATTTTCTGTGTCTTGTCTCCTGTTTATTGTATCTTATCCACACTAGTCAACCATCTATTTCATTTAATCTCTCTATACTGCAATGGAAGGGGTAAGAATGAGAGAATACACTACATGACCTCTCATTTGAGCAGAAACAAGTCTACATAAGCGAAAGGTTGTACTTTAGTTGTGAAGGACCTGTTGTGTTACAGAGTCCCTGTCGCAGATCAGTTGCCATTGCTTGTGACCTGGAGAGAATAGTCCAGACGAGTCGAACATCACATTTGGTCCCAAATGTGCTGATTTTACATGCTAAAGATATCTTTCCTGGTAGTGCAAATGTTGTGATCTGGGACAGAGCTGTGAACTGAATGCTTTATTCTAGCAGACTACTTGGAGATCATGAGGGACAGGTTAGGAATTTGAGTGGTGAGCACCATCCTGTGTGTTTGCACAGCACAAAACCAACACAATGTTGCCCCAATTTCCCTGGGGCTTATGAATGATTCTTATTGTACAGTTCACCAACAGTAACAACATCCCAGGTGGAACTTCTAATAATTAGATTATTCTACTCTGTGCTTATAGGAAATCTGGTTAAACTTTGATTTCCCTTGTTAGATCAATAATAAAATGATCTTTAACTTCACAGGAGACTGTTCTGGTGTCTTATTAGCTATTTGTCTGTGAGTGGGTAGCTATGCTAAGGATCTTGCATGTTTGCTTGTTTTTCAGTGAGTTGAGAAATTAGTGGAACAAGTCAGGTATATCCTTAGCGCTTCCTTTCTTGTTTACGTGTACGTCTACATAGGTCTGTTTCACTGAATGGTGTGTCATCCTGGCACAGCTCCACTGTGGACCACTCTGGTAAGCCAAACCCTGGAGAAATTGTTTCTAGTTCTGGTTAGTCATGCTGATCTTTCTTGGCTTTTCCATATGCAATTTATAGCAAATAGGTCAGGCCCTGCATTTGCAACTGGGCTGTGCCCTTGCCATACTGTCGTGGTTCTTAGCACTACACAAAATTCTATACAGCTGTTTCTGTGTAGGAAGCATAAAGAGCCTTCACTATGTACATTTGGAGCTCCTTTGTAACAGGCCCCTTGGGAAAGCCAGAGTCATCTTCTGCCATGGCAATGCTGTGTAAGATTTGTTATTGTGAGAGCCAGAGCCATGATTGGCATGCACATGTTTGTAACGGGGGTCAGAGTGGTTGGTTTCAGCTCGTTTATCAAGGAAGAACTTACAAAGTTCACAGACTCATCTGTGTTTATATGAATCACTTGGATGTTCACAGCATTACTGGAAATGAGTTGTAGACATGTTCCCACTTGCAGCTTCTACCATTACTTGTTTCTCATTAGTTTTATACACTAAATTGCTCTGTTTAGGAGCAAGTATGATAGACTTCCGAGATTTTCCTCTGTCCTACCTCCTAGGGCTTTCTGCCCTGGATCATGGCAGTTATTAGTGTAAGCTGGGAGAGTATGATTTGCCCTTGCTTTAATAATTGCAGCCTATCTTCCTCAGTAAAAACACCGAAGCAGTTTGTCTCAGATCCTCTCAGGACTGTGAGTATCAGCTTTGCAGACTGTATCATCATGGCTAGTGTGAGTTCCCACCATGTAGTGTTTGACCCAGCGTCTATATCCCTCAGTCTTTCATAGACACAGACAAGTTGCTCTGTCTGTTGCCTCCAGTTTTCAAAATGAATTAGTTTGGGAGAGTTTAAATCTGGAGTTTTACTTCACTGTCTGTGATTATTATCTTCTGCCAGGTGAATGTGATTCAGGTTGCTTGAATATAGCTTGCTGTATATTTTCTCAATATTTTCTTTCTTTGCACAACATTTTATTGACATGTGGCCAGCTCCAAACACTGAAATATGTGGGGAACAGTTAAATGTTCACTTGTTGTACTGAAAGCAAAGGCTGCTTAAACTTTGTGGGCTGAAGGGCAATAGGATACGATTTCTTTCTTTGAAAGTCTCCTTACATTTTTCCAAACCCTCCTGCTATAGCTGACTTGGTCACTGACACATGATTCCCTTTACTGTACATGGATGAGAAGATAGCACATTAGCATCTCTCAGCTCCAAAGGGTAGCTAGGGAAGCTCCTCAGGAAAATCTGATAAATATTTACTTATTTCTTGAGCAAGTGAGATTCTAACAATCTGAACCAAAATTGTACTTGGCAAAGGGTGAAGATTGGGGGTGAAGTACAAGAGGGAAAGCAAAACATATGAAGGGAGAATTGTCTTCTACCTCATAGCTTTGCTGCCCCTGACTTTCCATGTAAGGAGTGTAAACATTAACTAATGACACAGTGTTGACCAGAAACTGGTGGCACCCTGTGAGTGCTACAGTACGTTTGGCCTTCAGTACAGATTTTGTTTCCATTAAACAAGCCTTAGGCCAATTTTGTTTTGAATCTTGAACTGTGGCAAACAAAGCCAGTATTATTTTCTTTAGTATTGATTTAGAAAATGTTTAAAAATTGTGACTGATAAAGCCATAAATATAAAGTAGTTAGGGAATTAATTTGTTCTCAGGAAAACTTCTGAAAATTGTTCCGAACAGCTCTCGAGATATTTGTAGCCCCATAATAATAATTAGTATCATAATGGTGCTAATTCTTTGACACTTCCCCATTACTGGTGTCCAAGACTTTTCACAAATAATTGTAGAGAGATTTGATTGAGAAATCATTCAGTGTGCTCTTCTTTGGACCTCAAGAAGAAAGGGGGTTTTGGAAGGAGTACACTTCATTCATTAAATGCTTTAGACAGAGTGAATCATGACCAGCAGGAGAGAAAAAGAAGACTTCATGGTAAAGTTTCAGGAAGCAAAGTGATTGAGTAATTTTACATACTGTGAGGGAAGGCAAAACTTTAAACGGGTTTGGTAGCTCAAGTGCTTCAGAAGAAGCAGCCTCTGACCAAGAGCAATGATCATGTTGACAGGAAGGATATCCTCAACAGCAGGACTGAGTGAGGTGGCCTCACAGGTGCTCAGAAGGACACCAGTGTAACTTGCGTGTGCCAAAGCCATGAAAAAACTCTTGTTAGCAGCATGGCAGCTTGTTTATATTTCCAGAGGTACCACTGTTGTCACTGGGATTAACAGCAGCGTGCGGGTGGTCCTTTTTGGCACAGTGGTTGGATCTCAGCGGTAGAAAGGGCCTGCCTCTTTTCAGATCCCAGGCACACCTCAGAGAAAGGTAATGGGATGGAAAGCAGAGCAAAGTGCTCTTCTGATTTTTCTGTGGTTCAGCACAAGCAAAGACAGGCCTTACAGAGACCCCATTCTCAATTTAAAGTTTACTTAGCATAGCTCCCTAAGTGCAGAGGTCTGTGAGCCAGTGCTGTGGCAGACCTCGTTTATTTAGCACAACTGCTTCTGATGAGTGCTAGTAAATCACATTCTTCTCAAACTCTCAGTTCAAGATTGACATTGTGTTTTGATGAAGTTCAATTTAGTACTAGCAATCTCACAGAAATATCCTTGCTTAATTGTGTATGGTTCACTCTGGAAAGCCAGGAACAGTCTCAACTCAGGCAAGCTGTTAATATCTACTTGCCTTAAAGTCAGTGGCTCTGTGCACTTGGAACAAACCAAATGCTCATGTGCTGAGCTGGGCCTCAGTCAAAGCTCACAGCATTGGAACATCAGGTCTGTAAATTGTTCTGCAAGGTACGGGAGTCTGGGTAAGAGGTTTTCAGGATCATCTCTAGTTTTTGAGATGCGGATAAAGTCCTGAAGAAATTATTTTGTGCTTTGTCTTAAAAAGCTCTGACTTTATAGATCGCACATCCTTTCCTTTTTATAGCATTGAACAATCCTTAGAATGTATTTTAATGGGAGTGCTGGAGCTGCAAAATTCAGATTTGCATTTTATACACTGGGATTTTCTGTTTTACAGCATTTTAATAAAAGAGGTGGAGGTCATTGGTGAAATATAGTCTCCTTTACTAGTATTAGTCAGCTTTCATACTAGAAACACTGATCCTAATGAGAATAGTTTCATTTCACAAGTATTTTAGGATCTGACAGCCTCTGCTCCAATGAGTTTGTGTACTTGACTCCTGGTGGAACCTCTGTCCATGGAAGATGGGAGTCCTTATAAGCTATTATATAACTGCTCTCTCCAGTTCATTTGTGGTCAAACCAGCAAAGAGGATCAACTTCATGTTCAGATGTTCACCAAGATCAGACACATCTGCTTCTGTCGCAGATCTGGCTCTCTGTGGGTGAAATTCAGAGAGTTTAGCCAGGCCTTCTCTGCCCTTTCCTATGCTCTCACTAGTGAATACTTGTCCTGAGTCTTGCACCATCTTTGCTGGCACAAATGTCCGATGTGGATTTGTAATTGTAAGGGTAGAGAAAAGAATTTGTCTCCAGATGTGGAGGAGGCCCACTGAATGATGGCAAAGGAGTGTTTTTTTCCACCAGACTACAGTGGCTGTAGGAGCCAAGATGCAGCTTTGCTTTCCGTCTGAAAAGAGGGATTAAATTGAGCAGAGTGTGGTAGGAAGCTGCAAGTGATGTACAAGCACTCACCTTATCTTTCTCAGAGAGACTGTGTGGCACCTGCAGGGCTTGTCTCAGTAAACAACAGATGATAATTCTTAAATACTCTGCAACATCCTTCAGGAAGAAGTGTCTGGGTTTGCTAACAGTGGGGCTTGTGTCTAGTACTGGTTAGCTGAGTTTCCCAAGGTGATGGTGGGGCACAGGGCTACTGCAGCAGGACACCATGTAGGGAATGTGGGGTAGCATGCCAGGTTTTTGAGAAAGGTTGTTCAGGAGGGGAGGCAGTGTTAGAACAGTGTTTGCCCTTGTTGGTAGCCTGCTGGGGAAAGTAAAAACCACTATTTCTGTGAAGTCCTGTGCTGTGCAAACAAACACACATCTTTGATCCTGTTATTGCCTTCAAGCATGCCAAATGGACACGCTCATTACTTACAGACATGCATCTGTGTCTGATGCTTCCAGCACTGTGCTGTCTACCCCTGGTTCTGATCACATGTTGCCAGTGAGCATCTGCAGTGCTGTATGTTAAGTCACTATCTCTGGAGGAATTTAAAAGAAGTGTAAAGGTGGCACTTTGAGAAATAGTTTAATGGCAGACTTGGCAATGTTAGAGTGACAGCTGGACTCTATGATCTTGAGGGTCTTTCCCAACCTAAATGATTCTATGTTAGTGGAGACTTGAGATCTTGTGGGGATCTAAGCAATAGGGAAGAGATAAAGAGGGGAGAGCCTCACTCATGTAACATGACTTATTTCCCAGTCCCCTAGCCTGAGACCTGAAAACTTACAAAGTGGAAGTTTCCTACCTCTCCCCAGGACAGGTCTTTATTGAGGTTGTGCCTGCCCATAACCATGTGCCAACAGGAACCCAGCTGAAACAGAGAATGGGCACAGGGTGGCCCAAGGAGCAGAAATGCTGAGTAATTGTAGAAATGTGCTGAAGCTGGAATGTGACTCGCAGTCTTTTGATCTCTGTCCTTGTGGGGGTGCCCAGGACAATTTAACATCACACTGTCCAATACTGGAAGCGAGTACTAGCTTGTGCTTATTATGTAGTGTTTTCTTGACCTGAGAACAAACATCTGGGTTCTTCCTGGTAGACTGGTGTTTTGCCAGCTGCTCCATATTAATAATAAACAAGTAAATAAGTGTTCAATAAGTCCAATATGGCATTCAATAAGTCCGGGTGCCGGGTGCTGCACTTTGGCCACAACAATCCAATGCAGAGCTACAGCCAAACAGAAAGGGATCTGGGGGTGCTGATTGATACCCGCCTGAACATGAGCCAGCAGTGTGCCCAGGTGGCCAAGAGGGCCAATGGCATCCTGGCCTGCATCAGGAATGGTGTGGCCAGCAGGAGCAGGGAGGTCATTCTGCCCCTGTACTCTGCAGTGGTTAGGCCGCACCTTGAGTACTGTGTCCAGTTCTGGGCCCCTCAGTTNGTGATACTGTAAATAAACAGACAGTCATAAATGTCCTTTGCAAAAAGCAGGTCTGAAGTAAGTTGGGGTTTTTTCCTTCATATTGAAACAATTTATGTTAAATTGTTCTGAAGAAATTGTTAGAATTTAGGAAATAGTGTCAGCTGCTGGGTAGTAACCTCCTGTACATCATGCAATAGTCTCCTCCACATTGTGTGTACATAACTAGGCCTTGATGCACCAGCTAGTATCCCTAGAAATGTTTAACGATTGGAAGCATTGAGACAATCTCATGTTTTGCCCAAGAGAGAAGACTCAAGTGTCGGTGCTGTTGGGTATTTGGGGCTATGCCTACATCACCACAAGTAATTTCTCTATTGGAATAGAAGTTCAGCAAGGTCAGTTCAGTGGGCAGGAGGGGGAAGGTCCAGTCTATATGACTTTGCACATCACCTTATATGAAAACGTGTCTAGGTTACTATGATTATTGTAGCTCTGTGAAGGTACAACCTGAGTCTGTGGTTCACTTTTTCTTTCTTCAAGGTGATAAAGACTACAATCTTTTCTTCTCTTATTCCTTGGTAGCAGATACCAAGAGAGAGAAAGACTTGTTCTTTCTTCTTTCAGTCAACTGCTGTCCACGTACTCTTGAGCAAGTTGGAGAGAGACGTGAGCAACAGCTTTGCTTCTTGGATGCTATTGAAAGGGAATGGATCAGTGCAAGCAGCTGTTGCAGTGACTTTCAAGCCACTCATGGGTAGCTCATCGTTTCTTTCAACTGAGGAGGAGTTCTTAGTTGGCCAAGACAGGGTGAATTGATTGAGTGGGCAGAAAATGCAGTAGAAAGATGGCAAGAAGGTGGAGATTGTTACAAAAGAAAGCAAGAGTAGAAGTGAGTGTGGGTTCAGAAGGGTAAACTGAATGAAACCATGAAAATGAGACAGCTGGAAGAACATTTGAGTTGGACCTGGGTGTTGAGGGTAAAGAGAAGACAACTGCTGGTTTGGTGTATTTGATATTGCCAACAGACCTCTGTCAACAGCCTTCTGAGTCCTCATAACTGTGAGTGGAGATCAGAGGTTTAAAAAGTCTTTGAGAACAAATTACAGCAATTGGGATGAGGAGATATTTAATGCATAATTGAACATTCCAATGGATCAGGTTAAAGGAGGAAAGAGTATCAGTAATGAGGTGGAGGTGGTGATGGGAAGACAAGTCATTGGGGTGATATGTGTGTGTAGGACTTCTGAGATAAAGCTAGTTTGAATATTTTGGCCTCATGAGTAAAGTTGATCTCTGAGTGCTGATATATTTGTTTGCTCAGCTCTGCCTGCACAGCAGAAGATTTCACCTTTGCCTGATAAATTTGCTGAATTGTGGAGTGGTTTTGTGTTCTGGAGGCTACTTTTACATTTCAGCAGGGGGTGGGACTGATAGTTCTTTTTCAATGACTTTTGCAGTAACCTGTGGTGTGACCTAAAATTGAGGGCTAAACCTGAAGATTAAGCTGATATTAAAAAATGATTCATTGTCGGGCTAACGGGGTAATGCTGTAATTTCGCTTCTGTGTGTTCTTGAAAGTTCATGCTTGCTGTGTTTGAGAAGACATGTGGTAACATGGGTAGTCATTAGCCTTCTGGTCTCTGGTTACAGCCTTGTTTGCATTGTTGCTGCTGGGTTCTGGTCAATGGCTCATGTAGAACAGAAACTGGCCTCAGTCTGAGCAGGCAACTGTCCACTTCACTGAAAGTGATTTGAATACTGAGGATAACTGAAACAGAGGATGGTTTGAGATGTTAGGTTTGATTCTGACAGAGTACATTTCATCAGTCTATTCCAAGAATATATATCTGAGATGCTTTACATCTATTGGTCATGGCTGGATCCAACACAGGGAATCTTGTTGGAGCTGAGTACCTACAAACTGAAGTATCTGCCGATTGCTGAACATTGTTTGCCCTGTTCCGGGGCTGAAACAAACCAAAAGGAGAGGAGAAGATACCGTTACAGAAGTGACAAAAAATAGAAGAAGAGAATCTATGAGATCATCTTGAGGCAGTAAGGGAAGCATGCAGTGTGTGGTCAAGTTAACACTGCACAAATGTAGGTCTGAATATTTGCAGAATAGGTATTTATTCCCACCGAGTTGGGCCGGCCCCAAGTGCTATATGTGCCTGCACTTCATTGCACAAACCTTTATGTTTGAATCAGCTTATTTTATGGTGGCTTTATATAATGTGAGTGGTTTAGGTTGTCTCTTCTGGAACAGAGTCCCTCTGAATCTTCCTTCATGCTCAGCTTCCCTTTGACCTCCCTTTTTTTACAACATCTGTGAAGTTTTTAGTTCAATCCCTTGACAGCAGCTTGGTCAGATAGGAGTGTGGTTAGTCTACATGTATGGGTATATGCACAAAAAATCCTTGGTCCTATTTAGTTCAGTTTATTTTGCTTTGAACTAGCAAATCCATGCTAAGAATGATTACAGAAGAGGTGTTTTATAGTAGTTAGCCATGCTCTGTGCACCTAGCAATGGCTTTGGAGTTTCAAGGCAAGGGCGTTTAACCTCTCTGCTCTAGTGTGATGTGTGCTGGATGCACAAAGCTGTTACAGCCTGCTGGACATGAAAGCTACAAGCAGGCTAAAGTGAGATGGAACAGTAAACCCTTTCGTTCAGGCAGGGAGGTCTCAACTCACTGTTTACATACTACTTTCCTTCAAAACACACAGTGTAAGGGTAAAGTGGGGAGCAGCTGGTTTTGAGGATATTAAGACTCAAGTATTACCAGGTTTACCACATCTTTAGAAGCTGATCCAAACCCCATCAAGCTCAGTGGAAAAGTGCCAATGATCTGAAGAGCCTTTGCATCAGGCCCTTAAACCCAGCTCCTGCAATATGACACGCTGTCCTTTGTGCAGCTAATCCTCATCCCAGTTCTGTACTCTCAGGAAGCCAGTACAGCACAGCATGCGAGCAAGTGGCAGGGACCACACTCCAAAATGGCAGAGGGCCTCTTTTCACCCTGTCTCATGCATGGCTAATGGCCTGAGCACAGCTGTGTCTGCAGATCTACATTTCCTGCAGAGCTTTGTCGTCTTTGCAGCTGGATACCTGAACCACCTTGAGCTGTGGACGGACTTGGAGAGCTTTAGATGCTCTGAATCAGACGTCTGGTGATGTATGCCGTTGGAAACTATTAAAGTTTTGTTCATTCATCCTCCTGTGGAGGAAGTGAGAGCATGGATCTCTAACCCCCTGGAAGTGATTAAAGATGAGAAGCACAAAGAAAGCCTTGATAAATGTTTTGCCCCCAAGCCATGTGGTTCTAAGCTTTCCAGCTCCTGCTGCCGACATGTAAAGCCAGGGCCTTGGGTTTTAATTTTTCATAATGTTTTTAAATAGATACTTTTGCAAATGTAAACATGCCCCAGCACTGGAGGTTTCCAGCCAAATTAAAGAGTCTGCACTGGAAAAATCAGCCTTCTGAGGAAGGTCAAATGCAAGCAAACTTTGGAGTTCATTGGGTCCATATGTGTAAACTTCAGCTAATACGGGACAGATCCAGAGCAGCAGTTACCTTGCAGAACTGAGCTAGTTTCAGAATGAAAGGCTGGAATTGTATGGAGGGATGCCTGTGGTCTGAGCAGTACATCTGAATGTGTCCAATTAAAAAAGACCTGTGTGCTGACTCTTGGTTGCATTTCCATTCCCTTTTATCCCTTCCCCATTAACAGGAAGAAAGAAGGTTGGGAAGGCAAATGTGCTGTTTGACATTAATTCTGACAACTCACATTTAGACATTCTTATCTGGGACCATGCTGACTTTAATAATCTCCAACTACATGCCTATAAAAGCTTAATTTTGCTATGAGGATGCATGCCTTGCAGCCTTTAATTTAATAACAGGGGAAGGGTTTCTTTATAAGTTGTACCACCTGCAGTAGTAATAGAAATGAAGACACTGCCAGTTACTTCTTGGGCTGGATTAACATTTCAGCTGACATGGAAAATTCAAGCCACCTGCTGCCTTTAATTTTTTAAAAATTATTTTTACCTGTAATTTGTCGGAGCTTGCCACCGAAAGGAAGAACTGATGAGTATACCTCTCTGAAGTGAGGAAGTTTTGCTTAGAGCAGCAGATGAAGAAATATTCTTCCTGATGCTGCACTGTAATAGTGGATTAGTTAGTAGGAACGAGATGGTAGGAAAGGAGGTAAAATGACAAGAGAAATTATGGCCTAAAAGCAGTATCCTTAAAAGTTATCTTCATTACATAGCAATCCCTTAATCCCACCTCCATCAGCCAAGAAAAATGCTAGGAGATCAGCACACATCAGCTGGCTAACCTGCCTGAAAGGTGGTATTGTTACTGGTTCTGCTGCTTGGCTCTGAAACCTCTGTGCAGTTAAAGAGCTGCAGGAAAAGAAGACAGAGCCCCATTAGTTAGGAGAATGCCAGAGGTGAAGCTGCGGTTCCTCCCTTGTGCTAGTACATCATTAAGGGTCCCAAGGAGCGCAGGAGGTGGAGATGCTTGAAGGTTAGATGGGCTAAGTTATTCCTTAACTCCTCCTGCCATTTCATTGAAGAGCAGCAGAGGTACACATGTTGTGTGGTCATGCTATGTGACAGGAATTCTGAGAAGGGCTGGAACTGAGTTTTTAGATTGTGAGGCTGGAGGCCTCATTGGAGACTCCCTGGTCTGATGGTGTCCAACTCTGGTGAGGGGGCTTGGGAGCTGTTATGAAACATGGAGGTGTTCAAAGCAGAGACAAACTTCATAACAAGACTCTGCGTTGGAAAGAGAGGCAGCACTCTGCAGGGGGAATGTAGTAGAATCGTAGAATCATTTAGGTTGGAAAGGACCTTGAAGATTACCAAGTCCAAATAGTATATGTGTTTTCTTAAGGTTTTGATAACTGAAGGGCTTGATTAGCTTTCATCTGTCCCTGTAGGGAGGGGGAGCTTGAAATTGTTTAACGATATCCCCACATCAAAGGTTTTTAACCATTGCACACCTGTAATCCTATAAAACATGCTCAGACACCCAAGGCCTTAATGAGATTCCTCATTAGCATTATCATCTCATCCCTGTGCAAAGGGGAACTAATGCCTGTAACAAAACATTCAAACATGATTGCCCTCTGTGAGACTCCTCAATTTATCATTAGGGATATAAATTGATGATGGAGCAAGTTTTTGTAGTGCTCTTTTGAACTGGCCTGGTCTGCGTCATTGCTGTGAGTCATCAGGTCATTGGGCTCTGGACTGGTATCCTCTTGGCACAACATTACCGTTCATGTCGAGTGTCCTGGATCTTCAACGTCTGTTCTTGAATGAAGCAGAGTGTATTTGTCAACAAGTGGCATAGGAATTGCAGACAGACTAATTTGGTCCCATTTGTGCCTTGTTCCTTCATATTTGGCTTGTTTTTAACCACCAGAGTATATGGAACAAATTCTCAAGTCAAGTCCTCACAGCAAAGCTGGGTGACCTTCTAAAAGATACATGTGAATCTATCCCCAGTTATTTCATACAGTAAAGGTGTGAGGGGGGAGGCTGAAAGTCTGTTATCTGTGGTACGCAAGAGGTCACCACTGGTACCTGTTGAAAGCTGGGACTCTGAAAGCCCTGGCATTGTGCCTGAGTGGACTCTATGGAGAGCTTTTTCTTTAAACAGGTGTATTTTTTGTTACATCAGGACTATCTGCCCCAGATCACTCAGCTGATGCTTTCTTAAGAGATGTAGCTTCTGATGAGCTTTGTCTCCATAACTTCTGCATAGCCAAATCTATGCTTTGCATTTAGCCCATGTGATTTTAGTGTCTAGATTGGCAAATCCAAGCTGGTTGATAGATCCAGTCTCAATCTTGTGGTGTTTTTTCTGCCACTGAGATGCTGTGATGACGTATTCCAACTTCCCATCTAAATTAAGGAAGGATTTAACTGACAGGGATTACAGATGTTAGGGAAAGTTAAACCTAGACAAGAACCTAAAATCTGTAAGAGAAGTTAAATTAAACCTCTTGCTGGAGCAGTCAGTTGCTGAGTTCAGATCACTTCTTCTAGGTTTTCAATGGGCTGACCCCACCTTGGCACAAAAGGCTATGGAGGTCTTATAGCAGGCAACCTAGACCTTTGCCATCACTTAACCCTGGCACTGAAGATGGTTCCCCAGTTTTAAAAGAACGAAAATCAAGCTGCTATTGTCTCCAAAACTGATGCTGACACCCCATCTTGGATGTGGAAATAGCTGCTGAGACAGCCCTGCGTTTACATGTGGGGGTTTGCACATTCAAAAAGGATCATAATAAATAGAAACCCTTTAAATAGATTATTAATTAGCCTTCCCCTGACAGATAACTCAGTAGGAAATCCATTAGTGGATGTCTGGGTGAATTCACTGATTCTAGAGCACTTTTATTTCCTGACTTCTCATTTTCATTGCAGATCTGAAGCCCTGGGTGTCTAATTTCACCTTTCCGGGGGTGCAGGACTTTTCTCAGCTTGCACTGGATGCCAACAGGAACCAGCTCATTGTGGGAGCAAGGTAAAAGATCATCTTTGTATTAGACTAGGGTTGTTACTCAAGCTCTTTCCCTTCAGGTTCTGGGTTCAGAGGAGAGTGTATTTCCAGCTTATGTGGCCATCTCCTTCTCAAACAAAAAGCTATAATTTATGTAGAGAGAGTCAGACTCCTGGTACAGTTGCAGAGAAAAGAAAATTACTAGAATTAAGGGGGGGGGGGGGAAGAGCTGCAGTCACAGTGACTGGTTAATGCAGGAGAATTCTAGCATCTCTCTTAATATTGTGAACGTTAAAAGAGTTATGGTGAGTCTTTCTGCATCATCCCTCTGCCAACGCAGAATTTGACTTTCTGGTTTATTTCCTGTTGCCAGACCTTTCCTTTGTGTTAGGTTCATCTATGCACCTTTGTGTAAGTGGCAGTGCCACCGTAAATGACCGTTTCATTCTTGCTTAGAATTCACAACCAGTTCACTTCATCTTGCTGACATCGCCAGATCCTCACCTAATGCGTCTTGGTGCAACAGTGTTGGTCTGGCCAATCCTGTGTCATTAGCAGATATTTTCCTTTACTTTTAAACATTTTTGTTTAGGAGAGGGGTGGAAACACACCAGACGAGCAGAGGCAAGTGCTATCAAACTGAGAGGTGCATTTGCAACACAGAGAAAACCTCTGGCTCACTGAGGTAACACAGGTCAGGAGCAGCTGAATAATGAGCCCCAACAGCAAGTCTTTTATTGCATAATAAACAGACAAGACAAACCAAAAAGAAAAGACTAAGCATGGTCCAACAAATCAGTTAAAGTTTTATGTTTAAAATCAGATAGCATTGTGGTAGCAGTCTCTGCTGTTAATGAAAATGGAGGAAGAGAGAGACTGCTCTCTTCCCAGGTTATTCAGCTTTAAATGACAGGAAGGTGAGGAGCAGAGCTGGAAGACTTCGTGATAGGAACAAGGGCAAAGAGCAAGACTTGTAGCAGAGTTTTTGACATCACACAGACAACTCCAGTGTGATTTAATCTACGTTTTCTGTGTGTATTTGTGCAGTAAATAATAACTCACCTTCCTGTAGCCATTCACATTGCCAGGGGCCTGCCTGCTTTACATACAGAAACATTTTGGTTTTCAAGCTGTGGCTGTACCTGTGCTGGAATCTTTAACCAGCAATTGTTAATATTTATTACTTCAGAACAGCATTGCTTTGGGGATGGCTGTGAGCAGTGTCTTCTGCCAGGCGTTGCACAAACACAGACACATCGCTCTGAGGAATTTGTGGTTTACATAAGTAGTCTGCATGGCGGGTCTCCCCTGGGCAGATGCTGCTGATGCCGACACGCTTCACCCCTGCTCAAACCCCAGTAACGTGTCCTGGAGGGAATCTCCATCACCACAAGATGCTCTGTAAGAGCGTGGTTAGACACAAGGCCACAATATTGGGAAAAACAAGGGAATGACAGCAAGTTTGGCTTCCGGCTGGAAGTAAAATCTATTGCAGTGTATTGCCTCATGAGGAAACAATCACCTGTATTTATAGGATTTTCTTGGAGAAGTCGGTTCTCGCAAAGCACTGCTCACCTGACGGGGAGACTGGAAATGTTGATGGTGCCACACGGCTCTGCCAAACAAGTCTTGAGAGAGTTAATGGAGCTGTAATTTTACAGGATGTCTTTTTGAGGTTGGATACAGGCTGGTTGTGGGAGCGCTGAGCCCTTTCCCTCTTCACTAGCTCATTTCCACCCTATGCAGGGTAACAGGGACTGGTGCCTGAATATGGGGATGTGGGAAGGGTCCTTGGTGCTGCACAGCTCTGGGTGTGCTGAGCTCCAGGAGCTGTGCCAGAGAAATGGCAAGGGGAAGTAAATCCTTTTCTCTTCCCTCCTTCTCTGATAAATCCACACCTTGTTCTGGACTATTTTTAGGGGTGATTTTTTGAGTCATTAGTTGCTCGTGCACCATCTGCTTGAATTTGCAAATGAAACAATACCTCAAAGAGATAGGAGCTGTCTCTATCCATCTCTACAGGGTGTAATTTATGAAACCCGAATTTAAATGTTACCCATGTTTAAATATATTACTGAAGATCATATTAGTAGTAACACCAGCTATTCTGGGATTGTGGAAGGAGCTTGGAATCAGGGTGGAGTTTCTAAGTACTCCCACTTCTCAATTTCCTGGTTAACATCATTCTCTTAGATGATAGCATTATAAATTATTTCAGACCAGTTCTCTCTGTCTCTATTTAAAAGCAGCATGACCTCACCACAGCATCTCTTTGGCTTAGTTTATCCTGCATTTCAAAGCTTCACAGAAAATGTTTCCTAGAAGAAAAGAAGATCCTGGGGTTCCTGAGGGTTTTTGGTTTCAGAAATTGGGCACAGTGTGACTCAAACTGTTAAGAAGTATTGAGAGCATGCCATGCAGACAGGGAGCTGGAATAACACAAGCACCAGATTTTTAAGCTTTATCCTTATCTCAGAGCCCTCCCAATCGACTGGTGCTGTCTGAGTGCAAACCAGAGGAGTTTGATAACTCCGCTGCACCAAACACCTGCCAAGTCAAAATCCCAGAAACAAAAGAACTTGTTCCAGAAGCCCATCATGGTTTCCAAGCAACGTATTTACTTGTCACATCATTTGTAAAATCCAAACACTTGCAAGTGAGGATATGAATAGTTTAGAGCATTGCAAGCTTCACACTACCGTGTTGCGAGCCACATTGCATTAAGTACAAAAACACATTTCAAAAATTCATAACCTTCATTTTGACTCAGAGTTTGCATGTTTTATTTTTGTTTAAATGCAGTGTTAGTGTTTTAATGGACCCTCTTGCTTTGGAGAATGAGTGATTTGAAATATTGGCTACTTTTTTAAGCCCTTGAGCATGTGTGGTTGCTATTTGAGCTCACTTTAATGGGAGAAAAACAAATTTTCTAGACGTAATTATTACTGAGGAAAAAAAGTGGAAAATATTTTCACAGCCATGGTATCACCTGCATGTTGTAGAAGCAGTGCTCTGCTTTCTCTTAAGCTGTAGGCAGGGTGCCCAGTCCCTGGGGAGGGTGAGTTTTATGGAGGAGGTACATAGTGTAGCTGTGACTTCCCACCTCCTTCAGACTACCTCATTACTGGCTGGGCAGAGACAGGAGCCATTAAAGTAGTAGTGATATGCAAGACCCTGCTTGGAGTCCAGCCAGGAAGCATGCAGCACAAGAGCTCCCTGGTGAGGAGAACAGAAAAGGTTTGAAGGAGGATGGTTGAGACACCGTGTGACAGTCTGGCACGACAGCAAGCTGAAGGGAAACAGCTTGGACAGCAGGAGGATGATACCCAAACAAATGGCTGCACAGAGAGTGGCTGGGAAGCCTTAAGGGAAACATTTGACTTTTCCCAGAAGGAAACTGCAGGGGTGTCAGCTCGGAGCAGCAGCCGACTGGGGCTGTGAATGTGAGAGGCATGGCTATGAGGGTTGGCCATTCGCAGGGAGTGGAGATATAGAAAAGCAGCCAAAAAGCATCATGACCAGAACTCCTCATTGTTCTGCTTACCAAGAGGACTGTTGGCTCCACCAGGAGATAGGAAAGGGTCATCTCTCATGGATGTCACATGGGGAACTGCAGCTCAGGAGCTCTTGCCACAAGCACTGATTACCAAGGAGCACAGGCTAACAGGGGAGACTCTGAACTGGCAAGTAAAGTGTGTTACATTCTGGACTGACAGACCTCTCTGTGATAAATGCAAGGCTACCAAGCTGCTGGTGATTCAGGTCTAGATGCTTTGAATGGTGGTGATTTTCATACCTGATTTGAGGGTTGTTTTATGGGGAAGCACAGCAGCTTTGCCACACGCCTTCCTGGCTATTATCTCTCCTGGCTGTCTAAGCATTAAAACAACTGCGTCCTGTAGGCTTCAGACATGAAGACTGAATGGAGTGACAGATGTCCCAAAAGAGTTGCTTCAAGTTGCAGCTTGCAGAAATATGGAAGATTGTAAATATACTCTAGGACCCTCAACCAGCAGGTTTGGCACCCAGAGTTTATTGAAAGTCTCTGGTGTATGATAGATTAGTCTGTCAGACACCAGGTTTCATGCAGATTTCTGGCTGAACATAGGCTTTTCCCTGCCTCCTTGGCAGAAAGCTCCAGAGCACTGCAGTAAACCTCTCAAAATCTGGACTGCTTGGAAAATATCACTCTTACCCTTGGGCACCTTCACTCCTGTCTGCATCTGGACTGCCACTGAACTCTATGGAGAATAAATCTCTACACATTCTGTTGCCTGGGCATAAAGCACTTTGCAAACCAGGAAATTCAGTGGCAGAAGTTGGGTCAGAGCTGATCCACAGATTTAGGCTATCAGCGTTGGGTCTAATCTCTGTCAAGAATAATTTCTGTTGCCAAATGCTCAGGGCCATCACCAACAATTATACCCACAGAGCTTCTGTTAGACAGGAAAGCACTAATAATTTCATAGTACAGATGGGAAGCCAAGGCCCAGAGGGGCTGCGAGCAAGCCTACCCTGTGAGAAGGCTGTGATACTGAAACGCGTGAGTTTATAGTGGATCGGAAGGGTATTGCAGTGCTGCACCCAACACTGCTACTCCTGCAGTGAGACTGTGCTTTCTGAAGGTACTAGTTAAAGTCTGCACAACCTCAGATCTCTACATTTGGCTATTGTGGACGCAGACAAAGCTTTCTAGAGACTCACGGAAAACCTGGGGCAAAGATGGCATTGGGAGCTTTTACTGTTGTATTTCTGCCAGGTAGTTTAGTCACTTGCCCTCAGTCTTGTGTCTCCAAAGAAGACCAAAGCCTTCAAAATGCTTGTGGAAGTCTGAGTCCCATACACTTGGGAAAGAATTTCTTTGCAGAAAGCGTTAGCAGACATTGGAATGGGTTGCCTGGAACAGTGGTGGACTCTCCCTTTCTGAGAGTCATGTAGACATAGTGCTGAGGGTTATCATTTAGCTGAGAACTTGTCAGTGTTGGCTCAATGGTTGCACTAGATGATCTTGAAGGTCTTTTCCAACCTAGATGATTCTATGTTTCTGTGTCTGAGACAGTGGAGCATCAGAATAGCTGAAAAAGTCAGGCCTACCATAGCATGGAGGGACTAGCATGCAAACAACTCAACATTGGCCACATCCACATAGGTATATCCAAAAGTTAAATAGTCCACGGGCTCATCCTGGTATCAGCCAGGAATGGCAACTCAGTTGTGCCTGATTACAGGGAGAGTCTGACTCAATGCCTTGCCAAGATGATTTGTGTGAACTGAGCTGCTGCCATTTCTGATGGCTTGCATCAGTATCACACGGTCTTGTATCAGCCCTACCCCCTACTAAGTCTTGTTTGGCTGAGAAATAACCTTGCCAGTTGAGGTATTAATGAGGACGTGAGCAAGCAAAGAGCACGATAATGTTTTTGATTATATCCAGATCGTAGGAGGGTAGCTGAGAGCACTGCTACAGAGAAACCTAGAAAAACAAGTGCCATCCTTTCTTTCTCAGATGCTTTCCTATCCTACACAAGAATGCTCTAAAACAGTAGCAGCCTTGTACTGGGGCTGGAGAGGGGCAAATAACATGGTGACGCGAGTTAAAACAGGGAGAATCAGTCTCTGAAATGAACAGCAACTTTCAAAGGATGGTTATTTTTTAAAGAAGCAGCCTGCCCTGCATGGTAAAGAATGTGGTGAGGGTGAGAAACCTGTGATTAGACATTGCAGCTAGTTAAACCTGTAGTTGGAGTTTCCTTATACACCGTGGAAAATCGTGATTTATAATGCAGGCTTTAAACTCTTTGGTTGAGCCTGCAATAGTTCAGAGGTAGATTTTCCTCTCTGATACTGTGCCAGGCAAGGACAGCTCAGCCTTTGTGTAAGTGTGGAGGTGGGGAGCAGTGCTGGGGTGTTTGGTTTTACCTATGGAGTTTGCTTTCTTCTGCTGCTCTGCAAGGAGTCTGAATCTGCCATACTCCAAATCTTTGCTGTCTCTGAGTTCTAGCCTTTGGAGAGGAGAGGAAGGGATGTGAACAGGAATGGTCAGGAAGACAACTTTTGTAATTATGAAATTCTGGGAACTTTGGAACCCGGTACAAAGTTTGTTCGAACTGTAATTAATTGTTTTTCCTAAAATCTAGCGTTTCTTGAGCACAGAATGTAAGTTTTAGTTAACTCAGAATAAATAAATACAATGCTGTGCTGCAACAGTCAGGTTGCTGCACAGAGAAATCTCAAAGGAGAGCAAAGAGGCAGCTTTGCCCCAGATGTTGTACATGGAGAAGAGGATGAGGCAATAACAGTCTCTGGTCTGTCATTTTTGTTGGCAGAGGAAATAGGCAGTCCTTCCTGTAAAGTAGTACCATCTACCTCTTTGGAAATGACCTCTCTACTGTGGCAGTCCAGACGTGTTTGTCCTTCATGAAAGGAATCACAGCTGACCCATGGCCAGTGCCTGCACAGCTAATGCTGAGTGAAGGACAGGCTGGGTGCAGCATGGGCTGATGGAAGTGTCCTTGCATAGCAAATGGCAGTCCTGACTGGAAAAATATCTCATATCCGATAAAAAGAAGATTGGTGATACCTGATCACAAAAGCTGCCACCCATGAGTCTCATTTGCTTTAGTAACAGACTGAGAATAATTATGTTTGAAGATTACATTTGGGAGAGTGGGGTGCAAACAAACCCAAGGTCAGGATATGTGGGCAAAAGCCATGGACCTAAGGGTTTTACAGCATCACAGGCTGGGGCTGCAGAGCACTCTACTTTTGTATTACTGGAAGTAGTCTCTCTTGCTCTGGTTTAAGTCAGTCATCTGTCAGTTTTATGTGGCAGGGCTCACCACAGTAACTTGCATATCATTTTATATCCAGACGTTTTGCTGTTAAGCCCACTGTTCTGTGCCACTGCAAAGGTATAAACACCACAGCGAAGGGAAGAGATTGGCTGGCAATAGCTTAAGCTCACCCGCCAACTCTTTCAGTATTTGCATGTAAGTCATGCTGAACTCATCCAGATTTTGAGGAAAGCCTGACAGAACTATGTTTATCAGGCTAAGTAGGCAGGTGCTGCCAGGGACTATTTGAATGATAATCAGTGCATCAGAAGAAGAGGAATCTTACAGTATGACTTGCTGAAAGAACAGCTATAAGTGATGGGCAAATAGGAGATCAAAGGTCCTCATGTGGCTTGGGGCCATTTCAAGGTGCTCTAACTGCTCTGTGACTCTGCCAGCTGGTTGAGAGGAGGAGAGAAGAGCTGACAGTTGCATGTCAAGAGAGAATTGAGGTGGCATGTGGGATAATATGTGATGGTCTGAGAGATGGACTGTCTTCCAGGAAAATATGAACAAACCCACGCATGAGATTTGAAACTTTGGCTCAGTTCCCGTCTCTGAGGCTTTGAATAAAGCTTTGAATACACTCACCCAGTGAAGCAGAGGGAGGGAAATGTAACAAACAAACAAACAAAAAGCTACTGGCTTACCTTGTATGAGTATGTTGAAAACAAGATCCTGCTCCCAGTTCTCTGCAGAAAACAGCTGCTTCCAGGTGGCACAGCAAACACTGTCATCCCCCAAGCCAGTGCGATCACATTGAAGTGAAGCTTTACCTTTCCTGACCTGGAGGAAGGGCCATTTTGCTGCCCAGAGGGGACATGGCAATCATTCCAAGGGCTGATCTCTTTCCTGTTTCTCCCTCCCACAGCAGCAGCAATCTGTCTAGACTTCTGAATCTTGGTATAGCCAGGGGTGCCGCAACCGCTGTTGCACTGCATGCTCTACAGCTACAAACTTCTGCCTCTTTTCACTCTTCCTAGAGCTGGCCCTGAGAATCCAGCACTGAGCCTGTGCAGGTCTGTGCCATTAGAGCCGATGGTAGTCCTCCATTGACTAGAGTACAGATGGCTTGATTTTCATCCTTGTTTTCCTTGAAGTCCTAAATGGGCCTCAGTAGCAACCAGAAAGAGTAGCAATGATGTTGGCTTAATTCGGAATATGTTGTTTGTACAAGGACCCTCTCATCAGAGGATGCTCCTCTAGCTGTGGCTGGACTTATCAGTGAGAAATGTTGCTGTGGGAACTGCAATTGCTCACACAGGAAATGCATCGTATTGCTGTGTGCCATTTAGGACGTATCTTTGTTGAACATCTATTGATTTTGAAAGAAGAATGATGGTACTGAACAAGTTTTCCATCACTAGAAACAAAACTACTGGTGAATAAGCATCTAGCTTATAAGCTAGATGCTGGTTCTCCACCTTTACTCCAGCATGTGTGTGCCAGGCCCTTCAAATGAATCGCTGGAGAAGCATTTGCAAATGGATGGTCGCTTCACACTCCAGAGCAGGCGTCTAATTAACTCCTTCTGAGAGCAAAGGCAGGAATCATCCTTCAGGAGTTGGGTCACTCGGGACGGTTGAGTAGTTCAGAAATGTGGATAACCACCTGAAAAGTTCAGCCACAGCTGGACCTGCTAGAGGCAGTGTGTGTTAATCTAGTGTGAGATTTGGAGTCCAAGAGCCCTGGGGGCTGATCTCAATGCCATCGCTGACTTGCTGTGTTCTTTTGGGAAGGTAATTTAACCTTTCTCTGGCTCATTTTCTCTATTAGTATAAGGAGGGAATGACACTAACCAGCTCCCAGGGAGTCGTGAAGCATGACTAAGCTGTGTTTGTCATGTACTGTGGAAGTACAAAGTATATCTCAGGCCTCCAGGAGCTGAGATAGGAAGAGCTGACAGGAGTTGCTGGCTCCTAGCCTGAGGCTCAGCCCCAGCTCATGGCTTCCAGTACTGCCAGAAGGGAGCATTAGGTTAGTCACTTGCATAATTCTGTGTCTTGTTTCCTGTTACCCAAAGGACCCTGTTCCATTAATTATTTTTCTTATTATCTGTGCTGTGACAGTTGTGAGTCCCTCTTGCGGACTTGGCACCTGATTATGGCACAATCCACTGCTAAGGGGTTGACGTGATGAGGGAGTTGCTGATCCCTTCTCCTTGGAACCCAGTGATAGGGTGTGTGGGAATGGTTCAGAGCTGCAGGGCTGGACACTAGGAAGCATTTGTTTAGCAAGAGGGTGGCCCAACACTGGAAGAGGCTTCCTAGAGAGTCGATGGATGCCCCAAGCCTGTCAGTGTTTTAAGAAGCATTAATTTTTGATCAGTCTCAACTGGTGAGTCTGTTGGACTAGATGATCATTGTGATCCCTTCCAAATGAAGTTATTTCATTTTATTCCACAAGTGCAGGGAACATCTTCCCAGAGTACCATGAGCCTACTCAAGTTTCCAGCACTTCACCTGGACTGTGCTGGGTGCCTGTTACAGACATCTACCCCAAAAGAGACAGCAACTCTTCACTCAGTTCTTATCAGCTTTCCCTAAATGTATCTTTTATTTCCAGGATCAAATATCACTGTTAGCTTCTTTTGGCTGCTTTTCTACTTTCAAGGTAGTTGCCTACAAGGAGAGTAGGCTTCAGATGGCCTGACATGTGATGAGGGAGGAGGTGAGCTTCTTACATCTACTGTAAGATGCATTGAAGTAGCAACTTGTAGTGATACAGACCAGCCAAGACAAGGCAACATGTTGTTGGTCTCTGTGTGTGTGTCAGAGTACTAAGAAGTTGTGGTAGTGTTGTCGTGTGTAGGGAGCTTGTGGCTCCTGATTTGCTGGCAGGGGTTCTTCTGAGGCACAGAGAAGGGTTATCTTCTGTTTGCTGGGTGTGAAGTGGGACAGAGTTGGGAAATGTGAACAAACCGTGCTCATATAAATAAAAAAAAAAGAATCTGAAGCTAGAGTAGCCTTTCATTTATATCTGCTCTGTCCATCGGCTTCAGGGATGGTTCCCACTGCTCTACCAATGCAGAACTGAGGCACAGACTCTTTTTATTAGAAGGAATTGCCTTTTAATCAGCCAGCACAGTGCTGACAGATGTAAAAGAGGCTGGAATAAGAGTCTGAAGCATATAGCAACCAATCTAATTTCAGCACTCCTAAGAGGAAGGGTCAGTGCTATCATTTAAACCATTTTGTTATGTGATTTCCCCATTGGAATTGTTTAATTTGCCTGGTCGCACTATTGCTCAGTGGCATCACAGCTGAAGTGCTTTGCCTGCACTGCAAATTGTTTCAAGGCCAGTCAAGGTGTGAACGAGTGCTTGGGCACCGTGATACCAAGTTCATTCATAGTGCACTTGCCTATATGAAATAAACACTTAGTAACTAGGTTTGACTTGGGAAGGTAATGGCAAGCAGATTTAAGTGTATGTGTTCTCCCCACTTTCTTGAAACACATCTGAGCTGCTCTCCTGCTGTTCTGCTACGTATGCTTTGTGGTACCAGGCACAGTGAGCACTTAATCATTTTACAAGGCAGCCAAGTACAAATGATGAAGCCAATTAACAAATACTTTCATCTACAGGATTTATACTGCAGCTTGGCTCTGTTCATTCTCAGACTAGTTTAAAGGGCCTCATTTGGGAAAGTAATTCAACATCTACCGATGTCCATGAGTGTAAACGACAGTTCAGCACAGGTTTCCATGCTGTGCCCCAGTTCTGGGGGCAAATTATTCCTCTAACCAGGGCATAGTGTAGTGGTCCAGGACATCCATTCTTGCTTGTGCTTCAGATAAGCTTTGTGATGTTGGCTAAGTGGCCCTATTTTTGCTCTAAATTTAAATGAGAACAATGTCTCTTTCTTACTCTTTTGTGTACGTGGGATTGGCAAATTCTTCAAGATAAAGTTGTACAGAGCAGGAAGGTCCTTAAAGCAGCTGACTTCATATATCTAAGCTGGGGGGTGATAGCACCCTGCAGTCACATGTGAGAGAGGATCCACCTTCAGGTTATTTAAAGAGGCTTTTGCTGTGAATCAATCTCAAGAGGAACTACCATCAATTCCTTTTATGTTTTAATGCAACAAAACTACACTCTTGGCTGAGACTTTGGGATATTACTGTTTAACATGGGTGTTTTCAAGAAATGCACTGATGTTTATGAATAATGCTAGTAGTAATAGTCATTAGTAGTTGGAGGCATCTTTTAATGTGTAGAAGACATGGTTTAGTTGTGGACTTGGTAGAGTTAGGTTAATGGTTGAACTCAAGGATCCCGAAGATCTTTTACAACCTAAACGATTCTATGATTCAGTTTGTCCCAGAGTACTTGGAGTGTAGTTACTTGCTCCAGAGGTAGCTGAAATGCAGCCAACTCTGGGATGAAACAAAGCTCATGTTTTAATACCATGAAATGAATTTGCATGACCTTTTGGGACACAAAGTGAGGAAGAAGGTTGTTATGTCCCTCCAAGTTTGTGCATCAACATTTTTTACACTAAGGAAGTGATTAGAATAGCTGGTTGCACCAGGCAATCAATCTCCTGGCCTAGTCCAGATTGATTTAATTTAAAAGAGAAAGAAATTAGCAAATGCTCACTTACATGACAAAATAGGGAAAGAAAGAAAAAAGGCCAAGGCACCTCATCCATTCCTGCAGAGATCTCAGTGTTCTCATATATTTCTTAATACTACTCTTTCAGCTGCTGTAAATTATAGTTCAGCAAGGTATTAAATAGACATAACTTCAAGCACAACCACTGAAAAGGACACAAATGGGGCAAATCCAGGTACAATAAACCACGCCTGTCACTGAGACCTTGCTCATTCTTAGACTGAAATTGCAGTTAAAGCACAATTCATAAAACCAGCACTTACTCAGCAGATCTTTCCCCTTGGTTTTTTACCCCTATATAGCTTTACAGGGCAACTGTGGTGGTTAGAAGAACACGCTATTAATGAAGGATCAGTCAGGTCTAGAGGTGTCTCTGATAGCCTGCTCTGCCCACCGGTGTCCGTATTACTCCTGGTGAGATGTGAGAAGGATCAAAGAAGCCAAAGGAAACTGACAGTGGCCAGGTGAAACAAGCTGATGGAAACTGTAGGGAAACCTTCCTCTCTTTAAGAAGGCCACAAGGTCACAGGTAGAGAGCTGAAATTCATATGAAGACTTTGGAAGATCATTGTGCTGTTCACATTAGTACTATGTTCCTTCCAGCTTCAGCTCTCAGCCATCTGAGTGATTTCACTGGTAATTACTTGTCCAGGTGCTACCGAGTAGACACTGAGAGGACAGGGCCTGGCTTTATTGAAATGGACACTCTTCCTGTCTGCATCTCTTTTGACCGAGTGTAATGAAAATTGTGTCCTTTAGATGTGTCTCTTCCATTGAAGATATTGTGGCTGAATTTGCTCTGCAGGGCTATCAGGGAGAGAAACCTAATATTGAAATTTATTACGCAGTCAAACTGTCCAGCTTTTTTACAAGACTAGAACAAGGAGCTGAAATCTGCATTAGAAGACTTCCAAAATCAATGCATTTAAATAGCATGCTTAACAACAGGATAGCTACTTCCAGATCCTTAGTTATGAGAACTTCCTCCTTAGGGTGTTGTAAGGTTGGAGGCCAGTGACGTGCTTAACTTGTCCAGGAGAAAACTTGCACCATGATAGCTCATGTCCTGGAGTTGCATTAATATTTTGGTGAGGTACCCTGTGCTTTCTAAGGGACCTGTCTGAGCAGTCACTGGATGGGAATTTATCTCAATTTTGAGATGTAACTGTATGTAAGCACAGTGCCTCTGGGCTGCTGTGTACACTTACAGGACACAAACATATTGAAGTCTGTAGCTGATGCTAAAGGGTGGGTAATAAATTACTTGGGAAACGATGAGCCCTTAGAGACAGAACAGGGTCTTAGACTGTACCAAAGAACTGCTGGATCACCAGGGATAGGACATGGAGAGAAGATGGAGGGTTTGTGCATGTGCGTACTTCTCTGCATCCTTACAGGAATGATGATAACTGCAGGTAGATTTTGTTCAGATGGAGCAAATCAGAGCTACACCAAGTGAAGTTCTGGTAGCAGGAGACAGACTTCCCGAGTTCCTCTTCATGTTTGTTCCCATCCTTCTTTACTGACAGACAGCAGCAGTCGAGACATTTTGGTTTATTTATAGAACTGGGACAAAGTACAGACAGCTCTATGATTATGATCCAGGTGATGTACAAGTGAGAGATAACAAAGGAAGGAACAATCTCTCAAGCCTTGTAGTGGTCATGGTGACCCAATATGAATCTCTTACATATTGCATTTTGAATTACTCTTTGCTTGGGCAAAGTTTGCTGCTGACTACGTACCCTAAACAAGGCTCTTAGAGTTCTCAAAACATTTTCATTGCTGTGGAAGCTCTCCACTGCTTCACTGACCCAATGCTGGAACTTGCAGTTTTGTATGGGACTATCTGACAGCACTTCTAGAGCAGATGAAGCGATAGCATTAGAGTTGCACTTTCTACTGTTTAAATAGAACCCCCTCCAAACCCGTAATTCCCAGGGTATAATATATATATATGCGTGTCTGGGAGGTTGTGGCGTTAGGAACGTTGATAAAGGATAACAGCTCTTTAGAGCCCCTGACAGATGGGGTGCAAGCAAGATGGGGCACATGTTCCATGTGCCCACAATGGGCAAGCTCATAGACAAATCCTTATGACTTAATCTCTCAGCCGATTTGTGGTAACTGCATTGTTTTTGCAAGCAACGATGTGCTGTAAACCCTGTCAACTAAAGCTCATCCACGGACGTTTATGCAGATATGTGCTTCCCCTATTTGTGACTGGCTATGAACTTGCAGAAAGAGAGTTACAGGAGCTCAGCTGACGTGTGCTATCTCATGCTACAGTGACTTCTGTCAGGAATTCCTTTGCTTTGCTTGTGGAGATGTGATGACAGGAGGATTGGGAGTTTCTGCAGTCACTGTCCTTATTTCCCTGCTGGTCTTCTCTGCAGAGAGAGCCTGCTGAGAAATATGTGTTCTATTTCTTTTGCACAAAGTCTTGACTGGTAGGGCAGGCTCGGAGAGAAGGCACACTACAGGAGTCAGCTTTGCTCTGGGTGACTTCTGTCCAATCCCAGTTCTCTGAGAAGGCAGAGAAATACAGAAGTGCAGCCCATACAGGACTTCAAGTGAAGCTCTTTGAGGGTTTCCAGACAGTCCCTTGTGTTGTTAGGATTTCACTGTGGTTCTTCAGTGTGGGTTCTGAAACACTTTACAACAGACCTCTTCAGACCTTTTTTTATGAGGTTCACACAGACAGTGATGGACATGTAACTGTGTTTGCATTCTGTGGAGAGGTGTCCACGACAAGTTCGTTGTTTGTAGAAGTGAATGACCAAGAGGTACGACTTACTTTTGCAGCCTTTCCCTTCCTTCTCTAATAGCCTAACAATTTGTAATTTTTCTGCTTGTTCATGCAGGAACTACCTCTTCAGACTTAGTCTACACAACATTTCTCTTATCCAGGTATGTTCACTTTTTACTCTCTTTTTGTTTGACTGCCTGATGAATGTTTGTTGTCCATTTTCGGAAGGCTTTGTAGTGTAAATTTACCCAGAGTGATGGAGCTTGAAGAAGACAAAGTCGGAACCAGATGCTTATTCCCACTCCAACAATAACACTGGGGGAAGGGCTTTTCTACACAGCCCATTTGGACAGTGCTCTGCTCTTGATTCTGGAGTGCTTGGGTGGCCAGCAGGATCTGCCAAAAATATGGCATCTTAAGAAACAAAGCATGTAGTGTGACTGATACGGGCTTAAACACAACAATCAATAGAAAGCCTTGGCTTTCATTAGAGGAGATGTCAGCAACGTGTAGAAGAAGCTTTTATTATTCTTGTCCATCCTCATTTTTTAGCCATCATTGGCTTCTGTGAACATGGAGGATTTCAGGGGAGCTGTGTTTTGCTGAGTGCATTGCTAAAACTGACACTGGGCTTACAAGTATTCAACAGGCAAAATGGATTGCAAACAATTATGTTGCTGTGGCAGAATGGAGGGCAAGCAAGATACAGTATGAAAGGGCTTACAAATATCTAGCTGTTTTATTGAAATATGCGGCAAAAATTGTTATTGAAAACCTCAACTATACTTGTGCTCTGGGACAGGAACCATCTTCTGTAGCTGCTAGAGCACCAAAGATATGTTCAGCTTTTCTCAGACGAATTGCAGGGCAGTCCTCCTGTGCCTGACCATGCAAAGAAGCCATTAGGGTGGTATTGCCAGCCATTCTGATGCCCACGAGTCTTTTGCAGTTAGTAAGAGTTACCATTTGGCAGCAATTTCCCTTTGCAGAGCCATATTAGCAGGGCTGGAAGGCTTCCTGTGAGCACACTGGAGCAGGACATTCCTGTAGTTATGTGAGGTGTCCTACCTTCTACAAGTCTATTATTGCACAGCCCAACCCAGCCTCTTGAGCTCACCAGATCACGGATCCCCTTCCATGAAACCCAGCTGTGAGTCACCTGTATGCACTTCTGAAGTCAGGCTCGGCTGGGGCCCTTTTCAGTGCAGCAAGTTTCCTTTCTACGCTGCAAAATATGGGAAGTCTCCGTCTATGGCACTGGAGGATGCTGTGGGATCTCTGATTAACATAATGAGCTTAGTTTGCTCCTGCTTTCTGGGTATATCCGGTCACTTTGCCAAGACTTTTTGCATGACAAAGAGAGCATGGAATTATGTTGACACACGTGTTGGGAATGATGGAAGTGATTGTTTCCCCACCTAATGGTTGCCTAAGTAGCTGCTTGGCTTGTCTCCATAAAGCACATGGTGCAGCTTAGAGGCAGCCCTCCCTCCTTCCCTTTGCTCTGCATCATTTTAGAGATCAGATCAGAAAGCGAGACAAGAAATACAAGACATTTTCAGTTGGTTCTGTAAGGGTCGAGTGTGCAGTTGAAGACATAATCACAAGGGTAATTTGGGTTGCTTTGTATCTCCTCCTTGCTTATAAGTTAAATACAGCATAGATCTTGTCAGGCCTGATGTGGGGATAGTTCTTCATCTCAAGATTGTGGTCTGAGTTATTTCTGGTCACGGGACATACTCTTCAGGTTGCCAGTGGAGCTGAATCTGCTTCAAGGTGCAGGTTTCAGTTGACAGATGTCTTCTCTCCTGCATTTGTACTTCCTTGAGGTGAGGATGGAAACACGAGGAGCACAGTCTAGAAAGACAGCAAGACATGGTGGTAGTGAGGCAAAGCCTGGTGGTGTGAGGACTAGACCTCTGTACAGCACGGCTAGGTGAAGTTAAAAGCTGGTTTTCAATGAGTGTTGTGCAATCAGCCCTATCCATAGGCTGAACTGTCCCTGAAGGAAATAGTGAATGCACATTTCAGCCCCACAGCTCATATGGAAAAGAGAGGAGCCCAGGATGTTCCTGTGAGTGAAATGACTTTTGTCTTTTCAGCAAGGTTGACGACAGCATCTCACAAGAGCAATATGCCTGTGCCACTGCTTGCTGTCCAAGCAAATTCACTGCTTCAGTCTCTCACTCTGTAATGGGTAGATTTACTAGATCAGCCACCTAATGCTTGTTTTCCATCACAGTTATCTGCTCTTTAATGAGAAAACAAATGTTTCCTGGTACTGAGCAGGCCACAATGTTTTCCATCACAGCATTTCTGTGGTGGTTAGCAGATCAAGAGAGGTTCTTCTCCCCCTCTACTCTGCCCTGGTGAGACCACACCTGGAGTATTGTGTCCAGTTCTGGGCTCCTCAGTTCAAGAGGGATGTGGAGCTGCTGGAGAGAGTTCAGCGTAGGACAACGAAGATGATGGAGGTGCAGCACCTCCCTTATGAGGAGAGGCTGAGGGAGCTGGGTCTCTTTAGCTTGGAGAAGAGGAGACTGAGGGGTGACCTCATTAATGTCTACAAATATTTGAGGGGTGGGTGTTGAGAATAGCCCAGCTCCATTCTCCCAGTGTCATGTAGCGATAGGACAAGGGGCAATGGTTGTAAGCTGGAACATAGAAGGTTCCACATCAACCTGAGAAGGAACTTCTTCCCAGTGAGGGTGACAGAGCACTGGAACAGGTTGCCCAGGGTGGTTGTGGAGTCTTCTTCTCTGGAGATGTTCAAGACCTGCCTGGATGTGTTCCTGTGTGACTTGGTCTAGGTGATCCTGCTGTGGTGGGGGGATTGGATGATTCTATGATTCATTGCCTTCTGATGGAAATGATTTTTTTTTTTCCCCCCTGGATTTTAATCCCCTTATGAATATTGAGCATCACAAACCTAGTGTTAACCAGGCCGTTGCTCACTTGATTTAAATAATGTTTTCAGTTCCCAGACTTTAAAAGATTGTGCTCTTTCCTTCTACTTGTTGATTGCCTGTGGAGACTATTCATTTCAGCCCGATGCCAAGTCAGTTAAAACGAGCAAGTGTTCTCTGTCAGCTTCAAGGATACTTCTGTGAAACTATCACTCCTGTAGGTGCATTTTAGGAGTCTTCAGTTCCAGAATCTGAAGTGATGGTTCTACTGTCTGTTGGACTGTCAGTGCTATAAACCTAATGTAATTTCTGCAGCAAAGAATGCTCTGGACTCTCATGCAGCCACTCCACGTAGGGTGGATAGGAAGTTACTGTCCTGGAACTGCAGTAGACTAAATGACAAAATTCAGCACTGTGTGGGCAAGTAGCTGGGTAAGAGCTGTGTAAAAAGGCAGCATTGCTTTATAGACCAGCAGAGATTTATGGGGACAGAAGGAAGAGTGGATTGTAGAATGTGCCAGCTGTTGGACCATGGGGTAATTTCTTATCTTAGCTCTCAAGTGCTCTAACATGTGCTGAAGCTTTTTCTGTTGGTTCTTTTGTGGTTGTTTCTCCAGGACTCCAGCACTGAGCTTTTACATGAGAACTAGGGAGTGGAGCAGAAACTGAAGCAGCATGAGCTCTTTTCCTGCTCTGCAGAACAAAACGTCCCAGTTTCAATGAGATATTTCCCTTCCCTCTGTTTCTGTAATATGTTTCAGAAATTCCTTTTGGGACCTGAACAACCTTTAACCAAATGAGTTTTAGTCTCCTTGGTAGTGGTAAAAATTTTTGGCGAGAAACACTTCTAGCTGAATGTCAATCTCCAAAAGGAAACGGAGGCCAAGGTATTTTGGGGGTTGCTTGTGGTTTTGCCTACCTGTCTTTCTTGCCAGCATTGAGATAAATCCCTGCAACACGTTTCACCTCCATCTGTAAGTGGTCCTCGTGTGCGCACTGTAAACTCTGAACATTAGACACTTCATAGAACACAGATGATGGGTGCTCAGAGCACGTGCTTCTGCGTGGGTCTGAAACAAGGTTAACTCCCAATCTGGAGCTTTCACAGTGAGGCCATAGAGAGGTCTGTTTCATACTGGAGTTAGTAATTAATGGAGTAGGTGAAAGAGTCATTTTAAAAACATCCACCTTTGAGCAAATTGTTTAAAATGCATGATGCTGATTAAGACTTCTTAGCAAGGAATGCTGTTCTCTACTGGTAAAGTAGGCTTCTTGGCTGGCATGTCATAAATCCCAGTGTGCTGCCTACCCTCTGCTCACCCTGATTTTACCTGGAACTTCAAGTTCTCAATTGAACTGAGTGAGAAATGGTTTTCCCAGCCTTTTTGAGGTGCCAGAGTTACCAATCCTTTTGCACTCACAGGAAGACAAGACTTTTTGACATCTTTGTAAAATCTGAGAGAGATAAACACAAGGTTACTGGGAATGCAAATATGCTGAGACGACTCATTTTCTGAAACGTCAAGAGGGTTTGAACATGCATTTCTGTTATCTCAAGTGACTGACCCGGTTTGTTTGGAATTTCTTTTTCCCTTTCCTTACCTTTATATTTGTGACCAAAATTTTCCCTCTAGATCCAAGGCTTCTTCCTGCTCTCTCAGTAATTAGTTGAATAGAACCTGTTGGAATTTCACGTTTTTTGATTTCATTTATTTATTTTAAGGAAAGGTCTCTCAGGAGAAAGTTTCTTGTCAGCCCTGTGAAGTTTGTGTACTGACTAGTCAGTTATGTTTTATCAGGTTAATAGTATTTAAAATACTTCAAGGGTCTATATACTTTTCCTTTCTTAAAAAACAAACTGTATTTTAACAGAATAGGAGAGAACCAGTGGGTGCATCTATTGCAAAACCTTAACAAACCCTTGCAGAGCATGTTCCCCGTTAGCTGCTGTCACTTTGAGCTGCGCCTGTTCCAGCGTGGCCTTCTCCATGAGTCAGTGTCTTCAGAGAGATACCCTCTGTGGCTAACACAACACAACCAAAGATGCTTCAGGGAGTCCTGCTCTTGCATGGAATTATCCACTTAACTCACACTAAGTTCCATCCTGTCCAATATGGAAACATAGAACAGTGATGCCTTGGCCATCTGCCAGCCCAGGCACATCACCTTCGCTGTTATCAGAACGTTCCCAGGCACGGCAGAGTGAGCTGATCAGCAGTGTGGCAGTACTGCAAGCAAAAAGACATCCACTAGTGTGTACTAAACTCTGATGCACTGTAAGGCCAGCAAGTCCATGGCAAGCACATGAGCATGACAACTAGGAGCTAAACACCAAAACCAGCCATAGATTCAATTGCCCGCATTCTTATCAAACCTGTCATTATCTCAACCCCTTGAAGCCCCATGATTGACACCAAAAACCCAACCAGCAGCCAAACACAGCATGGTGGCTCGCTGGCTCCCTGACAGTGGGATGAGGGGTTGAGAAATGGAAGAGTAAAAGTGAGGAAAAACTGTGTGTTGAGATGAAGATGGTTCAGCGGGTAAAGCAAAAGCTGTGCATGTGAGCACATTTGGAGGGCCCAAAGTTGTACTGCTGGGTTCTGCCCATGGGCACCTGCAGGAGGGTTGCTCTGCCTGGTTTATCTGCGCATGAGGAGTTTGTCAGCATGTGAAAAAGGGATAGAGCACTGCTTTAGGAAGTGCTGTGAGCTTTGTCAATAAAAAGTGACAAATAAAATAAAAGTGACAATAAAAGGTGAAAGTGCTGTATTTTAGATCCACTTGCAGAAATATCCTTGAGGCAGAATCATTCCCATTTTTCAAAATATCCTTTCAAAAATCTTAAGGAAACCAGGCAGAGTTCCTATGCAGCCCAAGCCCATGGGTGTGGGCCCAGCTTTGCTGAAGATATTTATTTCTTCAGTCTGGCTGTAGTGCCAAGATTACAATCCAATTTAAATTCCAGTTTGGGAAGTAATGTTGTGAAAGAGTGATAATACGTTGCCTAACTTCATGTACTACTGAGCATCCTGACAGGAACCCCGTTTTGAAATGTTCAGGAGCAAGTTTCAATTTCCAGATGTCATTTCCTCAAAAGCAGTTTGTTATTTGTTTCTTGCAGATTCCCAGATGCAACTTTCAATTCTATGGGACACGTTTCTAGATAAAACATTTACTTCTCTATTTTCAGGCCAAAGCAGTTCCCTCATTTAAAAACTTAATCAAAACCTCTACTAGAGCAGATGCAGTCTTTAAGATGTGGCTCATAGCTGAGTTATGATTGGCACGTATTTTATCAGTACGCGACATTTTTTATTAACAGATTAACATATAAATCTACTCATAAATCACCGTTCCAAAGCTTCACTTAAAAACTCTCAGCTCATAATAGATTCCATAATAGAGCTTATATTGACTGGACTTTCTGTCCATTTAAGCTTTCAGGAGCTAGATTGTGACTCTCAGGTGCAGGTCTTCCTTCCCAGGATTTATCTGACATTTTTATCCACAGTGGGAAAAGGGGGGAAAAAGACAAGGCTGAAGGTGACTGTTTCTGAAGGACATACTTCTCCAGCTCATTGCTGCAGGAAACTGATATTTTTAATAACTACCAGTATATGCTGTTGGGAACCAACCTTGTGCTGATGTTACTCCTCTGCTGAGATTCAGAGAGCTGAGAAAGAAAATCTCCTCTCACACTCCTTAGTGCTGAGTGATTTCTGAACACAACACCCCTCTTTCTGAGAACCCAAGTCAGGAGTCCATTTATAGCCAGCAAAGCTCTTAAGCCCGGGTCTAGCTTTAAATAAATTCCTGGTTTCCTCTGAGAATTGTCAGAGTTAAGAACATGCTGCATGCTCTGCAGAGTGTGCATTTGCAGACTGGCTGAACTGGGATCTGTGCAACTGCCCTCTAAAGTAGGGATTTCACAGAACTGCGTTAGGGCTCGGAATGCACCTCGGGAGATCATCTAGACCAATCCCCTTCCAGAGCAGAGTAGTTAAGGCTGCAGTAAGAAATTCTCATCTATCTGTTTGAACGGCGTATTTTATAGATACACAGACATCTGTATGTACCCGTGGCCAGGACAGTCATGTGCTTGGCTTTGCATAGCCCTTACAGGAGATTCAGGAGCTAGACCTATTCGGATTCATACTTGGCACTAAGCAGGGCAATGTTTCTGGAGCCAGTGAAGGCCACAGAGCTGATTTACATCTGGAGGAACTAATGCTGTTACACTCCCATGGCAAAGTGAGGTTTGCGTAGTGGCTGCCGGTTGCGGATTGCCACCAAGTTTCCTAGGCCGTTTGTTGGTTGTCACTTTCTCCTTCCCTGCCCTCACCTCACCCAAAAGCCAGAATTACTACAGGAGTTTGGGCTTTGTCAGCAAACGTTATGAGCACGATTCAGAAACTGAGAAATTAATTAGCTGCTGAATCACGTACTGATAATAGGAGCATATTGAGTTCTTTTAGTTGATGAAACCCTCTCAGGCATTCTATGTGCAGTGAGTGGAGACTAATGCTCTTATTCCTTGCAACTTTGAGTCAGAACCACTAAACAGCCTTTGAAAAGTGGAAGAAAAAAATGAAAAAAAACCCCAACAATAACACAAAATCCATTGGACTTCTCATTTATTGCCACCAATGTTGCTTCCATATCTTTGCAAAATGAATTCTGACTTGCCTCCTTACCTGTCCTCCACCAGCTCCAGGAGGCTCTTGGGGATCTGCATGTGCTTATACCCTGGCTATCCCCTGTTCTGACACAAGCAGCAGTCTGAGGCTGCTGTCAATACAGCTTTGCAGATGTTCCTGTGTGAATCAGCCTCATGTGGGCTCTACTTCAGCTTTATATAAAAATATGCAACTTTTTTATTATTCTGACTTTAGGGATGTGTTTTATTTTTAAACATTGGAGAGGTTTTTTCTTTAGCCACAAATCCAGAAGGCGCCAAAAGCGTTTCCTAGTTGCTTCTGTCCCAATTAGGATGTTCTGATGTGATCATTAGTGAGGGCTCTACTGCAGGATGGGTTTAATGCAGCACCTTCGCTGAGAGCTGTTGATGTGGCAACAGCAACCTATTGAGTTTCACACACTGAGCACAGGGTTCATGCAGTAACTTCTTGCTTCGTGCTTTCCCCAAGAGGAGTGATACTTTTCACAATCTCTCCCCAGTTCAGTGAGCCTGGGGAGAGAGAGATCCTAGTACTCTGCTGTGGTTTGCTGCTTCTCAGGGCTGAGTACTCAGGCCTCTTCCTGAGACCTGGCACTCCAACCCATCCCTGGCTGCTGAGCTGCATATGCTGGGAAATCAGAAGTAAGAGAAGTCCTTCTGTATCTTGAAAAGTGAACAATGGAGTGTTGGGGCAAATTACTGAAAAAAAGCAGCAGGCTTTTTGGGTTCTTCTTAAGACTGAGAATATGGAAAACATACCTACATGTTATTCTCAAAGCAGAGCTTAAGAGAGATCTAAATGATTCACGTCCCCTGCACTGGCTCTCTACACAGGACCCTGATAGCATCCTTTAATTTGAAATGACATCATTAAAAAAACCCCACCATTTATTGATTCGCACCTCTCTAAAAGGGCCCATGAATGACCCAATATATTTCTTTTAACACCAACTATGGGGCTCTTAGTAAAAAACAAATGATTTCTTTAGCAGTAAACACATTTCATGGCAGTGCATGAGTTCTTTTCCCTGGATAAATAATCTTCCTTTTCTCTACTAGTAGAGGTTTATCTGGTGTGTGTTTTACAACTTCTTTTAAATGCAACACTTCTGAATCACTAATAGGAGAGGATTACTGGAGCCTGGAGCTGGATCTGGGGGTGCTGATTGATACCCGCCTGAACATGGGCCAGCAGTGTGCCCAGGTGGCCAAGAGGGCCAATGGCATCCTGGCCTGCATCAGGAATGGTGTGGCCAGCAGGAGCAGGGAGGTCATTCTGCCCCTGTACTCTGCAGTGGTTAGGCCGCACCTTGAGTACTGTGTCCAGTTCTGGGCCCCTCGATTTAAGAAGGACATTGAGGTGCTTGAACGTGTCCAGAGAAGGGCAACGAGGCTGGTGAGAGGCCTTGAGCACAAGCCCTATGAGGAGAGGCTGAGGGAGCTGGGATTGTTTAGCCTTGAGAAGAGGAGGCTCAGGGGAGACCTTCTTGCTGTCTACAACTACCTGAGGGGTGGTTGTGGCCAGGAGGAGGTTGCTCTCTTCTCTCAGGCAGCCAGCACCAGAACAAGAGGACACAGCCTCAAGCTGCACCAGGGAAGATTTAGGCTTGAGGTGAGGAGAAAGTTCTTCACTGAGAGAGTCATTGGCCACTGGAATGGCCTGCCCAGGGAGGTGGTGGAGTCGCCGTCCCTGGAGCTGTTCAAGGCAGGATTGGACGTGGCACTTGGTGCCATGGTCTAGCCTTGAGCTCTGTGGTGACAGGTTGGACTTGATCTATGAGGTCTCTTCCAACCTTGGTAATACTGTGATACCGTGATACTGGGAGGTTTCTGTCCAACTCCAGTCTAAGGTGTCCTTTCTTCTTGTGTGAAGCTAAGATCATGATACTTGCCATTTCCAAGTACTGTGTGACTTTGTGTTTAGGACCTAAGTATTTGACATGCCGGTGTGCATTTGTAAGTGCAGAGAGTTTGCCGTAATCATGATTGAACAGGTTTCTTACTCACAGTACGTGTAATACAAGTAGTTGTTTTCTTCACCTCCACTTCCCAGCTGAGCAATGTGCACCATCCGCACGTCCACATCTTTAAAATGTACCCAATTTTCACTACTTTCCCAGAGGAGTAGGTGAAGAGACGTGGAGATGGAATGTTGGATTAGCTAAGCAGGGTCAGGCCTGGTTTGTGCTTGGATGCGAGGCAGTCTGGGTACACCTGGTGCTGTAGGCTGACCCTGCTCCAGCAGCGGGGGTTGGACTTAGGTGATCTTTCGAGGTCCCTTCCAGCCTGTAACATTCTGTGATACTTGTTTCTAAACTTCTTAAAGTGAAAACCTTTTAATGTGAAAATATAATTGCGGTCTGGTAGGGGGAAAACGCCATAAAAATGGATCCATTCAGATAAAAATACCTAAAATATGAATAATTATGTAAATTGGTTAAAAAAGATAATGGCTTGGAAAGAACGTGAAAGGCAGGTTAACAAGAATGTGTTTGTCAGAAAGACTTCTGCATCAGGAATAGGGATCAAATATCATAATTTTTTTTAATTACTAATTGGTACTTCGTACAGAAGGCAAAGCTGAAGGTTTTTAAAATAGAGTGTCTTAAGTCCTAGTAAATAAAGAAAAAGGAATAGCAGGGCTGCAGCCACTTGAATGTGCTTCAAGGTTGCTCAAAGAGGAGTGATTTAAGCCTTATTAAGAATGACAAAAAAGTTCTGAAGTTTACCTGGGAGTATTAAGAAACCAATTCAGTGGCTTAAGAGGAGAAGATTTTGGTGCATGGGGCAGAAAGGAATGATCAATGGTTTGTACATCTAACAGTGGTAAACACAGTGACAAGGGGACAAAATGTGTGGCCAACATAACTGTTACAAGTCTGGTATTTTCTCAGGGATTTCAGTTACTGATGTTTTAAGAGCAAAGCAGAAAAAAATGAAAAGATTTGTTTTTTCACTTCGAGATAAATGTGAAAACATTTGAAGCCACCAAAAAGGAGTTACAGGAAGCGCAAAGCCACCTGCTGCATTAATTCTGCTGGAGAATCATTTTGCGTTCTCTCATCTTAATCATAAGGCACATTCTCAAAACTGGTTTGTGGAATCTTTGACCTTGCTGGAGGTCAGACACAACCACACTGAAGGTGAGGGAAGAGCCACGTGTCAGGGAATGTAAGGGCAGGGCTCAAGCTAAAGGAAAGAGCAAAATAAATTGCTGGGCAGACAAGAGAGTGCTGGCTGGAGAGCAGAGGAGTTGGGATGAAGGAGTAAAAGACACTGCATCAGAGTCATCATTGCAGGAGGAGCAAGTAAGGTCCTTGTTGAGCTGAAGCTTGGCAGAGCTCACTGTGGCATCAGGTGCTCACGTCTGGTGTTGGAAAAGAGGGGACAGAAACAAGGCAAACTGTGACAGACCAAGCAGGGAGTCTGGAGGCATCTGTTTCCCAGCCTTTGGAGGAAGCCAAGTGGATTGATGTCGTGCAGAATGGTGGGGCTCTGGCTGCTTACAACAGCAGCAAGCAGGGACCTTGTCCAGCTGGGCTGGGTGGCATAGGAACAGTAGGGCTTAGAAACACTTGAACTGTTGTTTGAACTTTTGGAGATAGTACAGGAGAGCTGCAGAAAGCTGTCGTTCCTAATGTGGCAGTCTAGTTTTGATTTAAAATGCTATATGCTTCCAGTTTGCATCAATAAACATAAGACTTGAGAAATATCTTTTGGATTCTTGATAAACCAACCCCATTGCTTTTTTCCTAAACCGAACCCTTGTGCTTCTCTGAGGCTAGTATTTGACTTACATTGATTAAGTTCTGAACTCAGCCACTGGATGCATTGCTGGTGAAGTGATGTTATTTGAGCTGTAAAACTTTGGATGTGAACTAGTAAAGAAATTGAGAGTTTCAGGTCCTTTCTGGTTTGTCATTTCCCCACTGACCAATGAAGTGTTGCTGCACGTGTAGATAGCTGTAGTGTGCACATAACCTTCCCACGTACTTAGGACTGGATGGATGTTGGCTTCACACTTAATTGGAAATGCTGGAGCTGGGGGCAGTGCTCAAGGAATTCAACACTGTTGGTTCTTTGCTTTCTCTGTGTTTAGTGTTCCTTGCTGATGGAGCACAGATGGTCTTAGATTAAGGATAAAACATGCCAGAACTGTGAGCTAGGCTCAGACTGGGGAGTTAAGCTTGACATGAAATAACCAGAAGGCTGTAATTACCTTATCAAGAGCATTAGGCACCTGGTGGAGAAAAGCAGATCTCTGATGCACACTGTAGCTATAGAACAATAAAAACCCCCTTGAAATCCTTTTTATGAAACATAGGAGACTTTTCATCACTGACTTCCTCTTCCAGCCCAGCTTGGTAATGTTTGAAAGGTCCGACTTATTCTTGGTTTTTAGTAATTTATCAGAATTTCAACAGTTTGTGATGCTGAGCACCAAATCCCATAGAAGTCAGGGAGTCTAAAGGTCAAAATTTAAGTGTGTTGCCAAAAACTTTCCTGGGAAGCTTGCACTGTGCCTGTCTGTGCATCTTGTGTACTCCCTGCTCGATAGTATCAGTCATCTCACTGCTCCATCTTGTCCTTTCTGCTTGTTTTTTGCAGCCAGACATGGTCTTTCACCTAAACTTTAGGGTTCAGGTTCACTGGGGCAAGAATTGCTGTCTAATTTTAAGTAGAATTGCCTGGCAGAGTGCAGCTGAGGGTTCTGTGTGCTTTAGCAGTACCTGTCAGAGTCCTTGTGTCTAGAAACAGAAGTCTGGACCTTCTCTCTAGGTATGTGAAACAAATGGAAATGCAGACCTACAGCTGCTGAATTGAACTGGGAAAGGACAAAGACTCCTCTTTAGTGGAGGATTTTGAATTCTTTTGCCCATATTCTTGAAGCTCCAAAACTGTGACATGGGAAGGAGAGTCTGGTTTCGCTTACATTCCCGTGGTAGAGGCAGACTCAAGCAGAATCTCTTGTTTTCAGCCTGTCTTGCAAAGCTTTCCCAATCTGGTGTGCATGAAGCTTGCCTTGGCTAGTTAAAGTAATCTCAAAGCATCTCTTTGGTCTCCATAATGCATCTTTCACTTCATTAAAGATTTCCAGTGCTGCCTTTTTCTTTTGGTTGTCCTACACCGAGCTGAAGTACACAGCCAGAAAAGAATGTTGATAGGAAAAATGGAATCACATGCAAATTTATTTGTTTAATCGCATGCTGCCCCCATTTTTCAAACCAAAACAGGACTCAAGCCATTTCCACAACCTCAACAATTTTAATGAGCATGTAGTGTGGAGTTAGTCATCTGAAAGAGTGTTAGCCCCTGCTCCAGTGCAATAGATGTGATTTCCCTGATACATCATCTTGTGTTTTACATTGGTCTCTTCAGTACTGCAGGATGTGCCGGTTTTGATTCCTGAATCCCAGCCTAACTGTTGGGAAAATCGGATCTGAATTGAGCATTTCCTTAAATTTAGTTCAGCTCCTTCTCCAAGCAAACAAATGCTGAATAAGTGCGTTCAGTGATGTAACCTGGTGAGGAATAAAGAATGCAAGCCTTCCCCACTTCAGAAAGCTGATAATACACAGAGGTTTCACGTGTCCTCCAGTGATTACATTTTTGGTTTGAAGTGTGTATGGAAAGACTGTTTTTCAGAGCTGATCTCTTAGTGTGGGGGCACAAAAATGCATTCAGTGCAGGATTTGTCCAGGCTGTCTCAGAAACAGGGGGAAGGGAACAGAGGGAAATGTGCAGTGGAGAGAACCCCTAACATCTCTACATAGCAGTGAGCTTCAAAGAGGCACAATGGCAAGGAAATCCAGAGCAGAAAAATGAAGGAGAATAAAATTGCCTTGCTTGATGCAGAAATACAAAGGAGACTATAGCCATGGTAAATTGATTTTGTACTGAATATGGGCTGGTCCATTGGAAGGGTTTTGGAACCTCCTACTCCAGAAATCATTGTGCAAAACAGTAAGAGGAGGCTGGTTAGAAGTCTTGTCACATCCATCAGAGAAGCCCACAAAGGGGAAGGAGGGATTTACTTCTGAAAGACAACTCTGCCAAAGACCATAAAGCGGTGAAGATGGACATCTTTTGGCAGTGGAGGAGCCTCAAAGGAAGAATTGCCTCCACTTTATCAGGGTGGCCATTGCTGTGGCTCTGTTCATTTGGCTGCTTTCATAGAAATAGCTTGTTGTAGCTTGTCTGTAGCAACTGAAGAAAAAAAAACACAAACCACAACAAACCCTGTTCTTTACAGAACAAACAGTGCTAGTGGTGTGAGAAATAGTGCAGTGTGGTGCCCATCTGGCCAGTGTCAACTGCACCTGCATGTGAACTGGCTGTACTTAAGTACCTGAACTGCACTTGAGTGCAGTGGAATCTGTCTTCATTTTGTACTCTGTATTTACGCTCTTTGTATAGTTATTGGTTGCTCATGTTATGGGTTAACTTGAAGAGGGCCAACGATGTAGATGTCCTGCTGGGAGTCTGCTATAGACCACCCAACCAGGATGAAGAGACTGATGAATTACTCTATAGAAAACTGGCAGAAGCTGCAAAATCGCAACACCTTGTTCTCATGGGTGACCTCAACTTACCAGACATCTGCTAGAAATACAACACAGCAGACAGGAAACAGTCCAGGAGGTTCCTGGAGTGTGTGGAGGATAACTTCCTGACTCAGCTGGTAAGTGAGCCCACCAGGGGAGGTGCCCTGCTGGACTTGCTGCTTACAAACAAGGAGGGGCTGGTGGGTGATGTGGTGGTCAGAGGCCGCCTTGGACTCAGTGACCATGAAATGATAGAATTCTCAATTTGGGGCCAAGCAAGGAGGGGAGGCAGTAACTGGAGGATAGGGATGGAGACCAGATTGATCCCCTCATAATCCAGGAAGTGGTAATTAATGACTTTCTAAGCCAACTGGATACTCACAAGTCTATGGGGCCAGATGGGATCCACCCAAGAGTGCTGAGGGAGCTGGC
>VXBP01007533.1:1048502-1269137 GCA_013400115.1 Rhinopomastus cyanomelas
AGAAGGGCAACCAAGTTGGTGAAGGGGCTGGAGGACATGGCCTGTGAGGAGAGGCTGAGGGAGCTGGGGTTGTTTAGTCTGGAGAAGAGAAGACTGAGAGGGGACCTTATTGCCCTCTACAACTACCTAAGAGGAGGTTGTAGCAAGGCTGGTGTTGGTCTCTTCTCTCCAACTAGTGATGATAGGACAAGGGGAAATGGCCTCAAGTTGTGTCAGGGGAGGTTTAGATTGGATGTTAGAAGGAAATTCTTTACCGAGAGGGTGGTTAGGTGCTGGAATGGGTTGCCCAGGGAGGTGGTGATGTCACCATCCCTGGAGGTGTTTAAGGTACGAGTGGATGCAGCGCTTGGGGATAAGGTCTAGCGGTCAGACACTAGGAGAAAAGGTTGGACTTGATGACCCTGGAGGTCCTTTCCAGCCATGATGATTCGATGATTCTATGTAATCTTACCTGTGTGTTATCTCCAGTACACTCAGTAAATGTTTGTTGTCATAAGCTATAAACTGAAAGTGACACGGCAAGAGCCCAACTCCTCTGTGGCTGTTAATTGCCCAGTATGCAAAAAATCTTCTCTCTGTTTCTGTGTGCTTTTGATCACTAGTCACAGGGAATGTTGGAAGTCAGCCCTCCTGCACATCCCCTGTGCTCTTCTCCAGTTTTGGATGTTGTTGGTCATTCTAAACTGGCTACAGGTGAGAGCTTTAAGGTCCCTGTTAATTACAACTACCAGTTTGCATTTGACTCTGTCCATGCTTTTTCTTTTTTAAAAGCAATAGAAATACCCCGTGGATTAAGTTGTTTTCAACAAAAAGGATAAGCTTTCCCATACACAACTTGCCACTAAATCATTGCTGTGTTAAGCACTTTCAAGCAAAATGAAGTAGAACATCAGCAAAATGAAATCATCGTCACAGAGTGATATTTTTCTTTACATAGGATGATAAAAATACAAGCACTAGATAGTGGAAACAGAAATCCAGTGCCATCTTTATCTCTCTTCTTCAGAGCTATATTTTTATTCCAAAGTATCCCGTTGGCTCGTTCATCTAACACTGCTGCCTAAACATGTAGCTGTCAGTCTAAGCTCAGCATGTAGCCACAGCAGAGACTGTGCTTCTGCTTCCTTCACCCTTCTGGACAGCTCTGCAATCTAATCTGCTGCTAAAACATGTAATCTGGGCATCATTCCTGGTTTCCACAAGCCCTTCTGTTCAGGTACATCATCACATCCATAGCTCCTCCTGTTGCTGGATCACCAGTATTTTTGCACCCTTCCACCGGTTCCCCTCTCTTTGCGTTAGTGCTTCTATGAATGTTGAAGATCTTTCACAGACCTGCTTACAATTGCCTGTGAGATGCTCACTCCGGTTTTAGCCAACTCATAAATCAATCTCTCTCTCCCCCTTGGACTTCTCTTGCTTTCTCCTGTGTGTTCCTTTATGTCTCAGAATCCCATCCTTGATTATTGCAGCTGTTCTTGTTACAGAACCCGCACCATGAGTTATGTGGCTGGTGAGCTGCGACCTTTCCTTATCGTGTGGCTGTGCTCTATTGTCTCTCTGCGCTCCCCAACTCCACTGCTATCTGATGCCCTGTGTGTTATCACACTCTGCTTAAAATGCATTTTGGCAAAGCTACTGACACCTGCTTGTGCAGGGAGTCCTGGGCTGGGATGAAGGCCTCACAGGCACTGTGAAAACTGCAACTTTGGATAACAAAGCTCCATTCTGTGAAAGTGCTCGAATTCTCCTCTGTATGGAATTCAGCATCAAGTTACCAATATTTTACACCAAGGTCACTGAAAGTGTGCTTAGAGCACAGGCAAGTCAGTCTGCTTGCTTCAGGCTGAGAGAGGTGCAGTTGTTCAGCTTGAAGAGAAGACTCCAGGGGGACCTTACAGCGACCTTCCAATACCTGAGAGAAAGCTGGGGAAGAACTGTTCGCAAGGGTAGGGAACAATAGGATGAGGGGGAATGGCTTTAGGCTAGAAAAGGGTAGATTTTGGCTGGACATGAGGGAAAAGCTCTTTAATATGGGGGGGGGGATTAGATCACTGGAATTGTTTTGCCTAGAGAGGTGGTGAAGGTCCCATCCCTGGAGACGTTTAAGGTCAGGCTTGATGGTGCTCTGAGTGATCTGTTCTAGTTAAGATGTCCCTGCTTGTTGTAGTGGGGTTGGACTAGAGAAACTTTGGAGGTCACTTCTAACCCAATACCTTCTATGATTCCAAGTTTCTATGAAATGTGCGTTTTAATATGACAGCATCTCCTCAAGATTGAGCTGGCTGCTCCATTGTAAGGTGTCCTTTTGTACAATAACATTTCCAGAGGGCTGATAAAAGTACAGATTCTAATGTGAGCATGACTATCTTTATTGTTTATCTTAGAAAACTCCATTTTGGTTTCAGTACTTGGTTTGGTTTCAGTATCAAATGTTCTTTCCTAAAGCCTCAGACAATTGTCTTTAATAATAAAAGATTAGTAGCTGTGCGGTGCTTTCCATGTGGGTGTGCTATAGGAACTGTCATCTGTTAAGCCTCGTACAATTCTCCTTTCAGATAAGGAAATGTATGGTCTGGAGATGTAAATTCCTACCTGACACTGCAGGGAGGAGGGAGTGTCTGATTTACAGACCTGATTTTGTTTGGTGGAAATCTCCTGCAGGGCAAATGGAAGTTGAAGGCACCAAAGCTCAGTTTTGTGCATGAGACAGGGCTTTGCCTAAAGATCTCACAAAGAAGAGGACAATGGGCCTCTTGCCCATTGTTCTACTCTCTAAACCCATACTCGTGGCCCCCAACTGATGCAGTGGATGAATTTTGTGATACTAGCAAAGAAATGCTGCTTAAGGACTCATTTTGTGGGAGATTGAAAAGTTTTTCATCCTCAAGAGAGCAAAGTTCAGTCTTCATTTCTGCTTTTGACATGCTCGGTGGCTTTTCTTTGTCAGTTGACCTCTGTTTCTGGTTTTCTTTTCTTCCCATGTGCCTGTGTTGTCTGTTTAGCCTGCAAGTGCTCTCAGACAGAAATTCTCTCCCGCAGCATGTTTGTATATTGCCTAGAAATATGGGGTCACCATCGCAGTTCATGCTGCTACGTGCTCCTATAATACAAGTAAATAGCAAGAGATTTTGAAGCTGTGAAAAGAGAAAATCGGTGTAGCATTGACTGTCCAAGAACTCAAAATAGCTGAAAACTTTCCCTCAAAATATTGTAGTCAAAAGTAGGTTGTCTCTGCAGGTGCAGACACACAACAGAGGTACCTGAGCTTACCCACTGACTGCACAGCCAAGCTACTGGGATCTACTCTCTGAACAGGAGGAAAGCTGTGAAGCATTTTATCTTGCATCTGAGATAAGTGAGGACCATGAAAAAAGTAGGTTGCCATGACTCAGCTGATGTACAGTAGCTCTCTGGGGTGGGATAACTTGATCAAGGGAAGTAGAACTCCCACATCTGGAGGCTGAGATCTGGTTCTGTCACGAATTGTGGTGGTGCTCTGTCCAGGTTTGTGTATGGTCTGGAAGCATGGAAGAATCTACTTAAATCATCGAGAGTTAAGCATGAAACCAACAAAGAGAAGATAGTCCTCCTGGAAAATCTCCCTACTGGGTCTGGTGTAGATGGTGCCTACTGTCTACTGGGTGCAGATGTACAGCAGTTCTGCTATTTTTGTACAACAGGTGAGCCAGAGGAACTCAGTCTATTGTGTTTCTCTTTGCAAGGATGTGATAAGAGAGTGAATACCCAGTGATGGTAGTGTTTGGAACTGAGTTAAAGATCCATTCTTAAAACAAGAAACTCCTCCTTTCTAATGAATGACTCCATCCCTACTCTGCCAATATGTAGCATCCCTGTCTGCTCTGATTCCAGCAGAGTGACCTCAGAAGCCCATAAATGCCAGGCCAACATCAATCACGGTGCACTAAGTGCCTGACTTTTGTTTAAAGGAAAATCTGATTTGACATTAAGGTTAAGGGAGCTGGAATCCATTGATGGATATTTTTCTGTGTTTACCAACCTACATCTTCTAAGTGTTACACTTTGAGGAGTTCCTCAGCTGACTCCTGAATAGCCACAAGACTGGGCCAGTCTATCGGTAGGCACTGTTGGGTGCTTAGTTTAAATGGAGTTTTACCCCATCTCGAAGAATCAGAGATCAGTTAACAATCAGTTAATAATTTGATAAAACACAATTCAACTCCCCTCCTCTAAGCCCCCTCCTCTCCTCTGTGGAATTGAATGAATCCTGTGATCGTTCCTCACACCTGTCACTGCATGCAGCAGTGGTCTGTAATCTGTGCACTGCAGTATAGACCAAAACTATTTGTTGAATCTTGACATTATGTTCTTGCAGTATTAGGTCTTTGTTTATCAGACATATTTATCACAGTTTTAATAAATTACCAGTGTTGGAACTTCAGAAATGGCCCCTAGGGCATTAAGCTACTCTGCTTTATTATTAAGAAGCTAGATTTAAATAAGTTGTTATGTATAAAGCGCTGTAAATGTTCCTTGCCCTTGAGAGACAAAAGCCAATGTTTCAAAAAGGGCATTTAACTTTCCACTTTTAGACTATGGCAGCAAGTGTTCATGGAAAAATTCTGGAAGATTAAGCAGGGAAGAAAGAGCTGAAGTGTTAAGAAATGTGTTCACAGTGCACATCATGGAAACCAAAGTGAAACAAGAAACTTTCTCATGGATTTTCTGAATCCAACCTACAGAATTTCTTCCAAAGATTTTTTTTTCTTTTAAGTGCTCTGAGACACATTTCATAATCTCTTAAATGCTATAGAGTCTGGTCCAGGGAGATAGACCCTCGTGCTGTCTTGTGTAGAGGCTGAAAAGCACATAGAAGTGCAGAAATAAACCCATTAAAAGGATTTGTTATCATTTGTCATTGTCAGGTGACAGAGAATCTGAAATAGATAGAGATCTGAAATGTGCTCACCAGTATGAATGAAAGAGGCTGACATCTAGCAGGGCAATGAACTGGCCTCTGAACAGCCACTGCATGAAGGATTTGGTCTCCACCCTAGTTTAGGGAAGTCTTTCAGGATGTGGTTAAGCTACACTGGTCTGTCAGGATCTGTCAATATGTGTTGTATTGCCATTAAAGTTGGCAGATATTAAATGCAGTGCAGAATAATGGTCCTTCCATGTTCCTGTTTTCCTGGCAGAACAGTTTCCCCACAGAACCTTGCTGTGAAGTGAGCTGATCCAAAACAATATTTGTAAACACAAGCAAGAAATGCAGAGATTTTGGGCTGATATAAGCTGACCAGGAAGCTGCCTTCAAAGCAAGTGGTAGATTTCCCTGAGCATACTAGTGCCTGGTGCAGTTACTGGAGAGGAAGATGTGAATAAATACACAGAAAGAAATTACTCTGCCAGCTCAGGTCTCTAGTGCACAATAACTGTCATATCACACCACCTCCTGCCCTCCTTCCTCATGCATAACTTGCAAAGGGTGATGTGACTGGCAGACTCTGCTCAGGGTGTCCTGCACAGCACAAGCAGAGAAGCAAAATCACGTCTGTCTTCATCTGCGGGCAGATTGAAAAGTCTCCTGTGGGCACTGCAGAGGGCTGATGGAAACAGAAGCTCCTGCCATCACCGGTCTCTGCAGACCTGAGCTTGGGAGATACGGAGCTGCTTCTGCTGACGTTAGCAGGAACCTGAGGAACTCAGTGCCCTTTAGGAAATGCTGGGCATCTCACTGAATCAGGCCCTGGATGCATTTTGCAGTGAGCCTGACCTTGGTTTTGTCATGTCTTTCTAAGCACGCACAATGTGCGCTTTAGTGTGACAGTTTTTCTCCCTAACAGGAGAGAACAATGTGGTTCTGGGTCTGTCTGAAGGCAGGCGAGGTTGCCGGTAGCTTGTGCGGAGTACTTCTTTAATGGAATAAAAGTGAGTTTGGTAACAGATGGGTAGGTTTGGAGTAAAAGACTTCAGAAATTAAGGCAGGTTTCATTTACTCAGTGAATATGCATGTAACTTACTCTCTTCTGTGCTTCACTTTCCAGTTTTAAAGCAATGCTCTGGTTTTGCACAAAGCCCTGCAACCTCGGTTGTGCAAGAGATTAGAGCATGCTCAGTCTGATAAATTCCTAGGTGGTGTTGGAAGTCACTATGATCTGAATGTAAAAGGTGGTGCATAGAATTTGAAAGGATTTGCACATTAGCAGTTGAGGATGCCCATAGCTATTGTTAAGAGGGCTTGCAGGTACTTTGGATGCCCACACTGGGCTGTGCAGGTAGTTAAATAAATGCAGGTACACACTGTTTTAAAGGTTCTTCTAGCACACACTGCTGAACAACTGATTTGACAGCACATGATGAGCTAGACTTTCTAGAACGTTGCTGATCCACAGTATGAACGGGGAGCAAACCATGGTGCTCAGAGTTTATTAGATGTGTTAACTTTTTGTTTGACTATTCAGATAGATGCTGAGTTCAGCCACCATGGCCCAGTTCATTGAATTTTGAGAAATCAAACTGGGCAGTGTTGCATCAGGTAGACATGGTCATACACATGACTAAATGACTGCCTCTCCTGTGATTGTTCTCCTTCATGTGACTTCCTAAAGGTGCAGCAATAACACTCCCAGCCTCCCCTTTCTTTTAAAGTGAGAAAATCTGTTTGCTTAGGACTCAAGAACAGGAGATGCAAAGAGCCAGATGTCCATCCACATAGGCTGAACGGAAGGCACATTTAATTGTGCTTAGACTTCAGAGAAAAAGTTCTTAGTACTCTTGTGCCTATCTGCACCGACATGCTGGGGGCAGGGTGCCTGGAAAGCAGTCTGGCAGAAAGGGACCTGGGGGATTCTAACTGACAGGAGGCTGAATATGAGTCAGCAGTGTGCCCAAGTAGCCAAGAAGGCCAATGGCATCCTGGCCTGGATTAGAAATGGTGTGTCCAGCAGGAGTAGGGAGGTGATTGTCCCCCTGTTCTCAGCACTGGTGAGCCTGCACCTTGAGGACTGGGTCCAGTTTTGGGCACCATAGTACAAGGGAGACATTGAGGTACTGGAGTGAGTGCAAAGGAGGGCAACAAAGCTGGTGAAGGACCTGGAGAATAAATCTGATGAGGAGAGATTGAGAGAGTTGGGGCTGTTCAGTTTGAGGAAGCGAAGGCTAAGGGGAGACCTCATCGCTCTCTAAAACTATTTAAAAGGACACTGTAGAGATGTGGGTGCTGGTCTCTTCACACATGTAGTTAGTGATAGAGCCTGACCGAAGGGTTTCAAGCTCCAACAGGGTAGGTTTAGATCGGACATCAGGAAAGAATTCTTCACAGAGAGAGTGGTCAGGCACTGGAATGGGCTGCCCAGGGTGCTGGTTGAGTCCCCATCCCTGGAGGTGTCTAAAAGTTGCTTAGATGTGGTGTTGGAGGATCTGGTTTAGGGGTGAACTTGCAGAGTAGGATTGGTGGTTGCACTCTGTGATCTCAAGGGTCTTTTCCAGCCTGAATGATTCTGTGATTGTGAGGTAGCATGAGGAGCTGTAGTGCACTTATAAGGATGGTAATGACATAAAAGGAGAAATTGCTGATGTCCTGACACCCTAAACAACTGTTTGCTTTATTGCTTAAGGACATGAAAATTAGGCAAGGAGCTAGCAGGAAGTATGTACTGTCCTGTGTTTGTTCATAGTCTTGCTCCCAGGTTTGTCACATCTTCATGCAGCTGTTTTCCATGACCCATGCCAGGAAAGTTTTTCTATTGCCATATGAGTCTAGAGGCATAAACTCTACTGCTTTTGACTGATGTATGTAGCAGGAGGTACAGAAATCATCCCAGAAGTGTTTTCTGGAGATGGAAAGCTTAAATGTCTGACAAGTGAGAAAATGAATCATAAATTCAGGATGATGACCCAACTGAGTAATCCAAACTTTCTGGTCTGTACAGTTTGCATCTCATCCAAGCGTGCAGAGGCAGCTTTCATCAGTAAAAAGAAATAGGATTAATTTGGTTTATTGAGGTAGATGAGGAAAGAGGTACCTAAGCCAATGTGCATGAAGTTGGCCATTGAGAAGCATCATTGTTGGGTAAGGAGGTGAAAGTACAAAACATCCCTTACAGTGCTTTTGTGTTATGCAAGTGCTGAGTAGATGTCTGCCTCCCTGAGAAACATGTAGGTACTCACAGATATAACCCAGAAGACAGATCTTTCTTAAGATTGATCTGTCAGATGTTCAGGTTATAGTTTGATATTTATGAATATAAAGTAGAGAAAGCAAATTTCACTTGGGAAGGAAAAGTCTGATCTGGACTTACCAGTGAGATGCAGGATTTAAAGCAGGAGCATTACACAGGGAGTTTGCACAGAGAAGCCCAAGACAACAGATATGTGGAGTAGAATATTTTGATCTGAAAAGACAGCTTATTAGTCAAATAAAGAAACAAAACTGAGCTGGAAAGCTCATGTGGAAGCTCAGTGGTCTGAACCTTCCCAGGACCTCTTAGGAGGTTCAACCCAAGGGCCATGATCAGAGTTGTGTGTGGGCTTCTAGCCCAGCAGAAGGACTTGCCTACGCTGTAGGTCAGCAAACTGGTGCATGTTCATACCTTGCAGTGTAATTATTTAAACACATTCTAACTCCTTTGCTTTGCAATTACCTTTTTATTATTGACTGCATGTTTTGCTTTGGTAGGGTCATGAATATTTTCTTTGAGTCACTAGAGGTCATTGGAGTTACTCAGCCCTCAAACTAGCTCCTCCCTTTCCCCCCAAAGACATGTTTGGGACTTGTAAAACGTGCTCTGGATTGCCATGTTGCCTAATTTTCCTCTTAGCTCTAAGGCAGTGCACCCTGACTAATGGTGCAGTCAGAAACAACATGTTCCTGTAATTTGGGTCATCACCAAGAACTGCTATCACTAGACTCATCAAGGCAGTGCTTCAGGAAGCTGAAGGGCAGTCTTCTCTAATAAAATAAAACTTCTAGCTGGAGGGAACCTGTGCTCTGACATGAGCTGTGTTTGCAACATGCCTCAAAGCTCTGAGGTGCAGGTGTCTGCAGGAAAAGCTAGGTGCCCCCAGGAAACCAAATTCTTCTCTGTTACAGTGCTGCCATCTCAGAAAACCCAGAGTATTTGGAGACCAGCAACACTGGTTTTTGTTTTCATTTGTCCTGTCAAGGTAAACTGGGCTGTGTAGTGGAGAATGGTCTGTCTCTGGCTGTGAAATGAAGAGCCACCGGATAAGCTGTCTCTTTTCTAGAACATTTTGTATTAAGGCTGTAAAATAATTGCTCCAAGGTGCAAGGATCCTGTGGTTAGATGGATGTGGGCAAGATTTAAGACTCGGGGACCAAAATGGTGCTGGAGTTGTTTTGCAGGTGTCCAGGACTCCTGGGAGTAACAACCCCAAACTCCTTGTTCTCCTGAGATGCCTCACTGACATAAGCTCTCTGTCAGCAGTGTATCCCCTCTCAGGATGTGGTTAAATGGTCCTTTCTAGCAAGGAATTATCCCAGCTCTCGCAAAAACACCTCTGAGGCAAAAGCTTTCGGCTTCAGTCTGGACTGAACTGTAGTGTATGGGTGGTATTTCCCAGGTGACTTTCAGGGAGAGGTCTGTGCTCTTCACTTCTCCCACCAGATCTCTGCCTGATTTCATAAAGTCTTCAGGCCAAACTGAACTGGGAGCTCAGCTAGTACAGAAGGTAGTTTTTCTTCCTTTTGAATGAGGTAGAAAATTCCCTTCCCCAAATGTTGTGTACAAATGCATTTCCTGAGTACTTCTGGTGGTTCTGAGCCAGTGTAATTATGGACCTCAGCTGGGTATGGGAAAATCAGTCCCCTCTTTTTACTTGCTTCCCATCTTTTTCCTGCAAAAACCAGGATTTAGCATATGTCAAGGGGGCAGTTTCTGTGGAAGCCCAGAGATCAAAAAACATACATCGGCTGCAGGGAAAAGGTTCAAGAAGAGTTCAGATCCAGACCAAACTTTTATGCCATTTCCTGCATTGGCAATTAAAATGGGAAAAAAAGAAGTCCTGGCTGTTTTAGGAGAGCTTTGGATCTATATCTGAACTGTGTGAGCCTGGCCTTGCTCTTTTTAACACAACGTGTTTGCCTATACTCAGGATGATGTGTTATATATAGAATGGGTGTTTATGCATTTTCACCTCCAGCTAACAATAGCTGCTTGAATTTGTTAGGACTGTTTTTAAAAAGTGCTGAAGGGAATAAAATTGCAGAGGGTTGGGTGTGTTGCTGAATATTTAAAATCTAAAATTTCTTTCCAATGCTGCTTTTCTGGTCTCAACTTCTTTTGCAAAGGAAGGAGTCGCTTCACTCCAAAACTGTCAGAGCCAACTGGGGACCCTGCATGCCCTTGGCCTGCAGTCAGTACTGCCTGATGCATTTTACTGCACTTCAGGATCTGACCCCACTTGTCTGGCATCACAAATCACCATCCAACCTTTCTCCCCACTTCACATCTGTCCAGATTTTGCCTGTTAGCTCCCAGTTGTTGTTTTAGCAGCTCACTCCTCTGCAGGTTGACCTAGAAAGTTTTTCATTGTGGTAGCAAAAGCTGATGGTTTTATACAGCACTGTCCTCTTTGGAAAGAAGGTGGTGGATCTGTGTTTAGGGCTTGCCCAGTTGAATGATGATCAGAAGTTTTACTTACACGTAAATTAAAGTCTGTCCTCAGAGAACATTGCGGTTGCTTCTGCCGCTGGACTTCTCATCTATTTATCATTTGTGTGCATTGTGAGCACAGTGGGAGTGAGACACATGTCTACCATCACAATGCTGCTTTTAAATTGGCCTCTGTACATTGGCTGGAGAGACTCTCTCTTGTTTTGGGAGTCTCCACTCATGGTGATTGGTACCTTGTCACGTGACTTATGCATTTTGATTTCTCAGGCAACAGCATGGGGCTCAGATGAAGACACCAGGAGGTCCTGTCAAAGTAAAGGGAAAACAGAGGTAAGTTTTCCTTTGCTACAACCATGCTAGGGGTAAATTTATTTGCATCATGTGAAATCCGCAGAGGGAGCAACTGACACCAGCTTGAGCTTGTAAATTTGCAGCAATTCAGATCTACCACCACAAGAGTGTGAGTACCACCACAGAAGAGAATCATCAGGGCTCTTTTCCAAGTTACTGGATTTATTCTGCATCAGATTGAAAGGAGGACAGTTGTGACACATCAAGGAGTAGAGTGGTGGCAAGCCAGGGGTGACGTCTTGCAGTGGTTTCTGAGGCTGGGCTGGTTGGTTTAGTCTAAGTGCTACTCAGTGGTGAGCCACTGGCATTCGGCCATGTGGGCTTCAACGCTTCTTTGAAGTTACAGTTCATCTTTGTATAGTGCGCTTGAAAATGAGAACTGAATCTGCTAGCAGCTGCAATCTGTTCAGGTAGGGAATCACAGATCTCCTTCAGAGGCAGGTGCAGTCTGTTAAACAGTTTAAAGTGAGAATTGCTCCAACTAACACACATTGTCCCAGAAGTCCTGAGTTTTCAGGCATTTCTGATCCAAACAGAGCTCCTTTCTTTCCCTCTTCTGAGAAGCTAAACCAAAGCATCTATCTAAAAGCAGAAAATATTTTGATTTTTCAAGCATGACATTGGTACTGCTCAAGAATCTTAGACCTCAATGGAGGGGATGTCCTGTGTCCTCAGTACTGCATTACAAGGACTTCTCAGTCTGAACCAAAAGAGATGGGCAAAGGATAAGAGAGGATAGGTGTGATCTTTGCTTACTCGTGGACAGTCAAACAGAGGGATTCAGTGGCTGGGCCAGAATTCTGCCAAGTTCCAGTTCAGTGCTTTAAACACAATATTATGGGATTTTCCACTGAGCACACTGATGTTATGTAATGAACTTTCTGTTATCAGTGTATTAACTTGTATATAGACCAAAATATCTGGACTGCTTCATGTAGCTGTGGAGAACAGGAGTGTGGATGTCTTGGAACATCTGTTAGTTCCATGTAGGATCTCTGTTATTCAGGAAAACACTAGAGACGCACAATGGGTTGGACTAAGTGAACACTGAACATAGTCAGACATGAGAAGAAGAACCCAATAGAAATTGGATTGAATAAGAAGGCTACAAATCCCAAGACATGAGAAATTTTTCAGTTTGTAGTCTTTAGACTTTAAAATCCACAAATAAAGGATTTTCCTCTTCTGTTTTAAAGTTTGTGAAACTTAATTCTTCATTAAGAATTTGAATTGTTAACCTAGAATAGTTTTGTCCATCCCTAGACAAAGCCACGCTTTTAGCTGAACAAATTCTAGGGTCATCTCAATTTATCCTTTTTACTGTCATGCCACAAGAAAGGAATGGTCTGAGTATCTTCACTGCTACTGCCTCCTCACCCTGCTAAGTTTTTGCCAAAACTTCCAGGAGGATAATGCTCTGAACAGCTGGGTTTGTGCTGATTGTGATCCAGAGCTTGAAATTGTTTGGTGGGCACAGTGGCCATGGGTGTGAAGTTCTGAGGAATACTAACTGAGCAGATTGTCAGACGCTTCTTGGCAGATAGTTAATCACAAACAGAGCTGTTGGCTAAAGAATCTGACAAGAGGACATGCAGCTACAAAGGTAGAAAGATTCTGCAGTAGCTAAGTACATTCAAATCTTCCAATTCTGTGTCTACTCTAGCCTGCGTGTCCATGACTGAATCCTTCTTGGTGTAGGTCTACACATTGCTACGCTGCAGAGAAACTACTTAGCACCATCTCCACAGATACTGACTGTAGCCTAGCTGTGGGGTGAAGTGCTCTAGTCCAGCTAAGGAATCCAGCTCTGACCCAGTATCACAGCCCTTGGCTGGGTAAATGCAGCAAGTGAGGGCAGCACTAAGGTGAACATTTCTGATTCTGCTGTGTAATGGTGGCACAAGTTTTAGCAGTGGACTTGGTGGAGTTAGGGTAATAGTGGGACTTTATCTTGAAGATCTTTTCCAACCTAAATAGTTCTATGATTCTAAGATGCAGAGCTGTGTCTGCCTCAGCTCTGCTAATTTGTCAAAACTTGACTAATGGCAGTTTTCTAGCTGGCAGAAATGATGAGATGATAAATGTGTTGTGGATTGTCAGGTACTTAAGTACATGGTGACAAAGGCTAGAAATAAGGAGAACCACTGGCTCTTATTTTAATTTACAGTTTAGTTTGCCTAAGTTCTATGACTGGTCCATTTAATAATGTAAATATTTTAAGGTCAGATTTTCAAAGCTACCTAGTAAAATCTTCTTTTCCCCCTTCATTCTTATGCCTATTGAGTATCTAAATCAGATTCTTTCTGCTGCTTAGACTTCCTAAAATACTTAGAGCTTTACCATAAGAAAAATAAGTGCAAGAATAACAGCTACAAGATGCTACGTGTCAGGGAAAAGAGAAAGAGAAGTCTGGGTCCCATTTCTTCTGACACCTTGTGTAGCTCACACCATAAATGTCACTGGTGCCCTCACCGAGCTCAGTACCTTGCATTTGGCTACTGCACCTTCTTGAGGGAGACTAACATTCTTGAACCGAAGACCTGAAGCAACTGGGCTGACTTTATGCTTTGCTGACTTGTTCTAATCACAGATCACCTTACCTATTAACATGCACTTTAGATTTCTCTGTAGATCAGGCTTCAGTTTTGAGTGGCTCAGTCTCGTTTTGCCCTTCTCTGCTAGATTAAGGAGCCCTTTAGGTAACACTAGTTGTTTTTACACTTAAATGCTTTTGTCAAGTCAGTACTTAGACTTTTTGATAGACTCAAAAGCTGAGCTCCCCAGGGCTCTCTCCACATCATTTTTCTGCTGCCCTTGAGTAATACTTTTTGTCTGTTTTCTGCACACTCCAATTTTTCATCTGTACTCCCTTGTCAATCTCTCTAATGCCCGAGTGTGATTAAAACAGTCTCCCACCTCTTATTCACCCTTCTCTGCTCATACACGTAGCAGTTTCATACACTATTCTGCTGTAGGAGGTCATGCAGAATTGCCTAGCCACTGTGATCGCTAAATCCTTTTCACAATTACTAGTCTTGGGATTTAATCCCCCAGTGTCTACACAGAGTCCTTTTGTCTTTAATACATAATATCTACAGAACTGTGTTTGGTTTGTTGGGTCCAGCTCACCGACCATCCTAGCACAGATCACTACCCTCTGTAGTGCGGCACTGGGAATCACTCTTTTCCTAATCTTTGCATTATCCACAGATGTTTGTTAAAAGCAATATTGATACTGGTCTGGTACCACTCTGTCTGGGGCCCGGCTAGAAGAGCAAGCTTATAAATTATTTTGCTCTGAGGACTTGTTTCAGTTCAGCCATTTATCATATTTTAATCCATTAATGTGTAAGTTCTTGAACCTGATTTTAAAATTAGCTCTCTGCAGTACATCATGGAGTAGTAAACCAAACACCTCTGGAGAACCTCATTCACTTGTGTTACTTTTATCAGCTCAAACTTGTGGTTTCCCCAAACAAATGTCCAAGCTTTACTTGCCTTGTCTCTGGAGATCTGTCCACACTTCCATGAGTAATTATTCTTATTTTTGCAGCACTTATGACAGGTGTCATGGTCAGCACCTTAAAGAATGAAGTCTGTGTTATGCTGCCTTTCTTTCTGTCCTCCAAATGAAATCACTCAGAAGTTGTGGCTAAAATGAATGGATAGAGCAGAAGATAAAGAGGCGTGTTTAATTTCACTAGGAGTTGCTCAGCTTCTAGTTTGTAGTTGATTTGTCTCTGCATGGTAGTCCCCATCCACTACATCTAAGGAATTTTGTCTGACGTGGAAAGCTGTGGCTTCCTAACCATGACCACTTTGGTTTTATTTCTTTCTAAGCACTGGATTATTTGTTAACATCCCCCAAAGCAGAAGCCATCATTTCAAGAGATGCATGGGAACCATATGTGAAAATGACAATGAAAAGGGCAACTATCATAAGCTGCTCTAAGAGCTTTGTGTAGGCAGGAGAGAGATGATGCACTAATAACATATCTGGAGCAAGAAAGAGCCAAGAGAAGCACCTTGGGGGGACAGGCACCCAGCCACTGCTTACTCCACTGCATATTGCCAGAATTTTCTTCCTTTTGGTAGATGACCTGACACTGTGGGGTGTCATGATGGTTAACACAGAGTTGCTGGAAAATCCTAGCCAAAGGCTTCAGCCCAACTAAATAGGTTTTGTGCAGAAATTGCCAAGCTACTATAGAAATTAGCTGTTTCAGGCCTTCAAGTGGCACTGTGTGACATGTTCCCTCTGGTCATCTAGTGGAGTTGGGAATCTCCACAATAAGCATTCAGGTAGGACAGACACTATATACATCCCCAAGAAGCAAATAAAATGACAATTAGTACTTAGATGTATTTTGCCCTCTGAGTAACTATCCCTAGAGGTCTAAACCTACACACCCAGTACTTGTGCGGAGCGATCAGTGCAAAATCGGCCCTCAGATTTTATTTGAAGTCAATTCAAGAAAACTTGGCTGGAAAAATAGTTAGCAATTCTCTTTGCTGTCTGTTGCTCTCAAAGGAGAAAGAAGGCTTGGTCAGGGCATGGGCTTGAGCCAATTCATAGGATTGTTTGTCAGAAGAAATAACTATATATATCTCTGACAGTGTATCAGTAACATGCTGGAGAACGTGTTAGGGCTTGATTAGTTTTTAACAAATAGGATGAATTGCAATGCATCTATTAGATGTTTGTTGCACTGTTGAAGGTGTAACCCAAAGTTCTGCTGGCTGATTCTCAGAACTCCAGGTTGTACTCTAGAAGTTTGTGTTTCTTTCCTGAGCGTGGAAGACTGTCTGAAACAGCTGCTTTTCTCTTAAAGCGCGTAGCTGTGGTTTTAATCTATCTTTAAAATACATCAGCGTATGATAGAATAGTGTTAGCCTTTAGAAAAAAAGAATTAAAGATCTCTGGCAACAGGGCTTGAGTGGTTTATTCAAAGTAAAAGGACAGTTAAAGTGCTGCCTGTATATGGATTTGCTTTCAAAGAAAATTGCATCTCTACAATGAGATTAAGGGCTTACAATGTTTCAGACCTCCAGTGTTCAGAAATGACAGAAGAAACATCTCAAATAGCACTATAGCTGGTTTATTTGCAGCATCCTGAAAAATGTCTTTTTGGATTTTACCTCAAAAAGAAATTGGCAACTGTTCATCCTCTCTGTTTGCTGATCTGCCCACGTGAATGACGGGAGTAACAGGGCACCATTCTTGGTTCTTGGTTTTGAAATGTGCTTTCAAAGCAGCCTGACATCGCTGTGAAAGAGATCTGGTCCTGTCCACATCTACAGACGTTACAACATTCACAGGCAGACACAGTGAAATCTAAATATTATAAAACATTAAAGACAAGGGAAGGGCAGCAGTTACACTTATTGTCTTAGTGACAGTGAGACAATGTACCCTGTAGGGTTGAACATTAGAAGTAATTTATTCTTCCTTCCTAGGAAAACAAAGGTCATTAGATTGGAGAAAAGTGATATCTGCTTAATTTAAGACCTTGTCTCAAAAAGAGACCTGTGCTAGGTAATTTTGAGGAAGGAGCAAGAACTTCAAACTGTATAATTAGTAGGAAAATCAGAGATAGTCTTAATTCTCTGGTGGTGAGCCACAGGTTTTTATCAGCTGTGCCATATATTTAATAATAATCCCAACTAATATAACTGAGTTATTCTCATTAACCATATAAATATCCAGACTTTCCTCTTTATTTAAATCATTAATCTCTTTATCCCAATGAGATCTTTTGGTGATGAGAACTGCAGACTGATCATACATAGATTTAACTGTCTGCTCCATCATGTGAGAGCAGAATCCAAATGTTGTCTCGTCTGGACAGAGCTGGGTTTAAGCTTGCCAGAATTTCTGGATGTGTTAAAGCCCATCTGATTTATGCCTTCTACACGTCTAGTTTTCCAGCCACATAGAAGAAAATGCACTGTAGAACTCCTACTATCTATAGGAGTTTGTAAGATCACTTTACTAACCAGTTGTCTCAGCTACAACCTGTTGCAGAGCAGTGCATTGAATGACTTCTTGGAGCAAATGCAGGCTGGTTTAAAGAACACAGAAAGGAGGTCATTGCTTGCTAGTTGAGAATAAGACAGTAAAAGGATCTAATGTAAATCTCACCTACCAACAGTGTCTTGAGAAAATGCTGCAAGCAAGAGTGCTCAAGTAATTTAGTTTCTAATTTGCTCTTGTTGGAGATTTTCATAGACTGACGCATCTGGCAGCGGATTCAGCAATAAGAAACGTGAATTGAGTACAGTATTCATCTTCAGGCCAAGCAGGTTAGAGACGTGTTCTGGTGGTTAGATCTTTGTTGCTGTCCTTCAGGATCTCCTCTGAGATCCTGTGTGTCACCATGGTGATTCCTTCAGCATCTGCATGTTTTGGTTCACCCAGCTGAGAGAACAGAGCAGCTAAATCTGTGTCAGAATGTTACTTAAACCTGTATAAATAGCTTTGAGAGCAGAGCATGGCCCCTTCATACTACCGTTGCTCTTCATCAGTAAGGGAGGTCCAGGGGAGATGTCCACTCACTTGTTTCATAGGAGTAACTGTGGTTGGCTGTGGCCCACGCCAAGTAGTAGTGTTACTTAGCCAGTCATCTGTTAGTCGTCCTGGCTTCTGTCTCTTGCAACCAATGAAATAACCGGTGGGCTTAGTGCATCCAGTTCCCTCAAGAGTATCAGCTGTCCAGTGTTTCCAGTCTAACACCTCATCCATGCTGACTGTGCTTTTTGCTGCTGCAGTTGGGAATGGGCTGAAAGTCACAGATTTCAATATTTTGGTGCTTGTTCAGGCAGCAGCCAATACATTTGCTCAGCATGGTTTCTCCTCTGTTTCAATAAATAACTTCTGCTGTGAACTGACTGGGTACCAGCAAAGCTGTGCTTGGTTAGGGTAAAACAAACCAGTACTTTCCCTGCTTCCAGCACCCTGACCAAGCCAGGCCACTGGGTGTTGGGGTAAAGTGTGTGACACATGTATCACTGCCAGTGGACTCCAGAAGGCCATCCAGCACATGACCTTGCAGAGAAATTCTACTCTGTGTTCTGTCTTCTCAGCTGTGAAATGTTTTGCAGAAAGCAAAGTCTGTTCATCTGTAATATTAGAAGAACAGAGGATTGTGCAGTTTGGAATTTTAGGTTTCTGCTGAACAAGGTTTATGAGGAGAGTGTCCAGCAACATGGATGGTGTGAGCTAGTTTGGGTCAGAAGCTGTGCTCATGTTCTGCACAAAGCAGAGAGGTGGGAGCAGAAGGATACTCTCTTATTGTGAAAAATGCAGGTACAGAGCTGCTCTCTGGGTTAGATGCCACATCAATCTTATTCTGAAAACAAACCCCTGTTGGGAGAGGAGCCCACACTTTTTTAAAACATTCACTCAAGAATTTTTAGGACTTTGCAGGTAGAGTGTTCCTAATATATTTAGGATTGAATAATTATGCTTTGAAGAAAGACAACTTCTTTAACCTACTCATGAAATGCAGACATCTCTAGGGCAGGAAGTATCTAACCGGGCTCACAACACCACATAGCAATGACAGGAGAGGGCAGAGAGGCTGGCAAACCCCCTTCCTCTTGTTAAGAGAGGTGAGGAGACCTCTGTTCTCACAACACAGCAGGTAGGGCAGTGCTTCTCAAGGTCAGTTTTGAAAGGCACAGTTGCCATGACCAATCTGCTTCTGAAATAAGAATTGCTGGATTGACCTATCTGGATTGACCTAGCTTAGAGAAGAGAAGACTGAGGGGTGACTTCATTAATGTCTACAAATATTTGAGGGGTGGGTGTCAGGAGGATGGAGCTGGGCTATTTTCAGTGTCATGTAGTGATAGGACGAGGGGCAATGGTTGTAAGCTGGAACAATAGAAGGTTCCACATCAATCTGAGAGGAACTTCTTCACAGTGAGGGTGACAGAGCACTGGAACAGGCTGCCCAGGGGGGTTGTGGAGTCTCCTTCACTGGAGATGTTCAAGACCCCCCTGGATGTGTTCCTGTGTGACTTGGTTTAGGTGATCCTGCTGTTGCAGGGGGATTGGACTAGATGATCTTTCGAGGTCCCTTCCTGTCTGTAATGATTGTATGATTCTATGATCTGTACACTTGGGCTCTCATGTTTGGGTGTCGGGCATTGTGTATCTGATCTCTGATGTTCCTGCTGAGACTCAGAACTAGTGGCACCTGCTCCATGGCACTTTGAAGCCTCTGCCTGGGCTGGACAAGTGCTCCTGGGCTAGCTCTGGAATGCAGTTTCTGTGCATCTTCTCCACATGTCACTCACCCTTGCAGTTGCTTGTCTGTGGCTAATGCTGGTGGGTGTCTGCTGAATGCCATCCCTCAGTGAGCTGATTTCCATACAGCGAATGGAAGGAGATAGTACGTAATCCACTAAGCAAGCCTCTTCCTTTCCAGATGATAGAGAGTGTTTTCACACTGCTGAATCTTGCAAATTAAGTCTTCAGGGAAATGATCAACGGTGCGGAGTGCTGTGAGACAGGGAGGCTTGCAGTTATTGCTGCTTACAGGAGAAGCTGTGTCTGCACCTGGAGAATCAGCTTAGTGGCAAATTATGATCTATTGGAGGGAGGGAAGCAAAGCACCCAGGACAGCCCAGCCAAGGCCGTCATTTTTTAGCAAATTTCTTTTTCTCTTTACAGTAGAATACAACAGACCCACTTCAGTCATTAGTCATTGCGCACATCCTCTCCTTTGAGGTGACCCCAGAGCCTAGGTCAGGCTGGTGCCAGGCACTCTGCTCATCTGTCATAGAATCATAGAATCATCAGGGCTCTTTGTATGAGGGGTGGGACAGGCAGCTCATGAGTCTTTTCCACTGCCCATGGGAACTGAATACAACTCTTGCACCTCCTTTTCACTGTGTGACCCTGTCTCTTTCTCCACTGATGCTCAACTCTGGACATGGAGGGGAGAAAGAGGCACTGTGGCTTTCTCCAACAACATTAAGGACATTTTCTAGGGAGTAAAAATAGCCAACTACAGTCTTGTGCTGCCACCCTACCCCAGTGTGGGATGGCAGGAGCCCCAAAGCTTGGAGGACTGGCTCATGAAGCTAGTTGTCAATTTGTGCTACCTTGTGGTCACACAACTGAGCAGAGGAGATTTGCTGTTTCTCACTGGCTTAGCCCAAAAGAGAAACTCCTACCATGGAAAATCCTGAGCGCACAATCCTTGCGGAAGACAGAAAGTAACAGCCTGTTCAAGCATGAGAGTCTCCTGATCAGCCTGGCCTAGTAAAGAGAAGTTCCTGCAGTTTTCCTGCTGGCACTGGTGGGAATTGTAGTGCAGAGGGGCTCCTTGTCCTTCACTGGAGTTTGTGCCTGGGTAATAGTTTTGAAGCTGCAGTATTACTAGGAAAAATAGGTCAGAAGTGTCAGAAATGAAAAGACAGAGGGTTGCCCCTCCAATCTGGGCAAAGCCCAGAAAGAAGTGATCGTGTAGCTAACACAGATGCAGGCTGCCGGACACCGTCCTGCCCAGGGACTGTGCAGGGCTGACACCAGAGAAATAAACAGCGGATGTGGGCCACTAGCTCCCTGCAGCTGGGCACTGCTTGGTACAACAATCGTCGGTCTGATTCAGAGCTAAAGAAGGTGTCTTCCAACCGCAGTATAGGTTTGGCTTTTTTATTTTAGAGTAATTGATAACCCCACAGCCTCCTTTTCAAAAGTCCCTTTTCTCTGTCTTGTGTTTGTGTAGGAAGAGTGCCAGAACTATGTCCGAGTGCTGATTGTTTACGGCAAGAAGGTTTTCACCTGTGGTACCAATGCCTTTTCACCGGTGTGTTCCAGCAGACAGGTCTGTTTTGCCTCTCTTACAGTGATGAAGCGGGCTGGGTGCATGCTCTGGGAAAGGCCAGGCAGGGCGTCATGGCAGCAGAGGAGATGGTCCAAATGAAGCTTACCTGAAATTCTTTCGGCTTTCCTCTTTGGATCCTGCTTTGGGGCAGTGAGTGTATATGCACATGGGAAGTGAAGAATGCCTGTTATCGGTGAGCTGGATCTGTGCAGAGTTACCAATACTTGAACATTTCCTTAAAATCAATAGCAAAAATTCCCTTTGGCTTCAAGGAAAGCAGGAGCAGGTCCAGAGCAACATTTATCTTTACATTTTTGATGCCTGTATGGATTCAGGAGAGGTCTATGGAAGATTAGAAACCTGTGCGGCCTACAGGCTTTATTGGCTGGGGAATTACCCTCGTACAAAGCACTAAGATCAGTGAGGTTCAGACATGACTCCTTACATTGGCAAACGGTGGTTGTGAGATCAATTTGCAGTCATCACTGATATTAAATTCTTCTTCTGTTGGCAAATGATGGATGTAAAGATTAATTTACAGTCCTTGCTAACTTTACATTCTTATAGCTGCCTAGTTGGTTTTTTTATGAGTGGGGATTGGTTATGGGTACCCGTGGTCAAGCTGAATTCTCTATACCAGTAAGAAAGCTAGATGCTCTTTAAATTCTCTCTGTCTCCTTTAAATGCAGGTAGGAAATCTCAGCAAAGTCATTGACAGAATTAATGGAGTGGCTCGGTGCCCATATGACCCTCGGCATAACTCGACAGCTGTGATTACATCACGAGGAGAACTCTATGCTGCAACTGTAATTGATTTCTCTGGACGGGATCCTGCTATTTACCGCAGCCTTGGAAATGTTCCCCCTCTCAGGACAGCACAGTACAACTCCAAGTGGCTCAACGGTAAAGTCATATGGGTCATATCTGAGCAAGAACTGTATTTCAGTCTGCTTGTCTTTCCCTCTATTTTCATATTGGGATCCAGAATGATGATGGGGAAGGGCTTCCAGTACAATAATCAGTGCAGCTTAGAAGACATTTAAAAATAGCCTGGATGTATTTAAGAGAACTTGATTTAGAATACAGGAAGTGTGTCTTACAGGCTACTGCACGTATATATGAGTCTCTGCCTTGTAAGATGACCAAATACGCCATCTTAACAAGAAAACCACTCAGAGATTTGAAGATCAAAACCACCTTAAAGCATCATATTGTTGGCCCAGTTCTGCACAGTGTTAAGCCCCCTCTACTTCCACAGACTCAGATGAAGATGGTTGTTTTCAGTGCAAGATCAGTCTGACTATGAGAAAGTTCACTGCACTTCTATTCCCAGTGAAACCCTGTTTTTGCGGAGCTGCAGTTATTGAAAGCAGATGTTACCCCAGTGTGATGATACCATGTGTCAAGCAAGCTATAGAATTTCAGCAAAGCACACCTTATCTGAGCAGACTGGAGTGATGGAGACCCCAATATTCCTCCTCTCTCCTTCAACCCAGGGAAGTTGACAAGATATTCAGGGTCTGTTTGTTGGATTTCAGGACCTTTCAAAGACACAGGCAGTGGGACTGCATACTCTCTAGAGGTTAATGAGACTGAACTGGGCTTCTGCAAGCACGTCAGAATTGCTGTGGAGATCTGGAGTTTGAAGAGAAGGATGTCACCAGGCAAGGCTGTGACTTTTAAACAAGAAGCAAAGTAACTTATGTGTGCTCATTAGAAATCTGTGCCTCTTGCCTATGCGTGAATGAAGACTTCAGAAGGAAGTTGTGTTAGATCAGGGAAGTGAAAGGAAAGACAAACACAAACTGACTCTTCAGTCTGTGAAAAACTAACGTGACTCTCGGATTTATAACCTTGCACAGTGTTAGTAACATGGGAGTAATTTCATTCTGTGCTGGCCACTTCTCAATAAGAAACAGAAAGCTTGAGGATGATTCAGAGAAGAGCCATGGAGTGATCCGAAGCTTGGAAAACCTGCCTCACAGTGAGAGGCTTAAAGAGCTCCATTTATTTATCTTTCTGAAAAGAAGATAAAAGGTGTTTTGTTGATCATATGGAAGCACTTTCATCAAGAGAAGATTTCTGGCAGGATAAGGTTCTTTAATCTAGCAGACAAGTCATGACAAGAGCCTGTGATTGGAAGCTGAAACCAAATAATGTCAAATTGATAAAGAAGTACAGATTGCGGCTGGATCAGTCTTTAGTCATTTGAACAGGTCACCGAGGAAAGTGATGGATGTAAAGCCAGGTGACTTTGTCCTCTGAGATCAGATCTCCTTCAAAAGATGTCTTCTAATTCACCTGTTAGTTACAGGATCTGATGGTGGAATTACAGGGTGAAATTCTCCGTGGGTGTTAGACAGAAAGACAGATCCATCATCACAATGATACCTTTAAGATTCAGTATTTTGTTGAAGGAGAAAGTTTGAAGGGAGATGCCCTGCAGTGCCCTCCCCTGTGTACCATTGTCTGCCTCCCATAGCTGCCTTGCAGCAGCATCAGCCCACATTCCTCTTCCTCTGTTGCAACTTTATTCTCCTTTAACTCTTGGGCTGCAGCATTACAGGAATTCTGTAGTTTCCTTTTGTCTTCTTCCTTTGAGCATCACTCAGAAACGAACACTGTAAAAACACTCTGTAAAACAAACAGGTTTGCGGGGTTTTGTTTAGTCTAATATTAGTCAATGGCCAAAGAAGCTGTTCGGATAAAAAACACTGTAAAGCTTTGTCAAATGCCCAATTAAAAGATGCACTACAGAACCAATTCCAGGTTCTTTTCAATTCTCATGAAAGTAATGATAGTATTTCTAAGAGAAGAAAGAATTCAGGGAAGCTTGTTTCAGCACTGTCAGTCTGTGGTTTTGTTTTATGGACATAAGATGATTTTTTTGTGCCTAGAAAGGCTTTGTGATAAAAGCCAGATGTGCTTGCGCTGCGAGAGGAGGGTAAATGTTTCAGTGCAGCAGTCTGGGGAACCGGGCGGATGCATACAGCGTATTTAACACATCGTTAACATGCGCTTCAGAAGTGAATAGGTGAAGAAACCCGATGGGAGGGCTTTATGTTGTAAAATGAGTACAGATAAAGAGAACAGTTGTGCACAGGAAGCACTGAAACCAGTTTTGCCCTGTGTGACTTGGTCTAGGTGATCCTGATGTGGCAGGGGGATTGGACTAGATGATCTTTCAAGGTCAGTTCCAATCCCTAATAATTCTATGACTGTGATTCCAAGATGAGAAAAATGGCACTGGAGCTGTATCCCCCTATGTCCTTATTCCCATCTACTGCTTTTACCTTTTGTGCGTACTCCAAACTCCCCATGGTCCCAGCCTGTGCAACGGGAGTTGGCAGAGTCCATTGAGCTAGTCAGTGAGTGGGATTGATTTCTGATCTGTATAAAATTCTTCATGTTTTTTTTTTTCAGAGCCTAACTTTATTGCTGCCTATGACATTGGTTTGTTCACCTATTTCTTCTTCCGTGAGAATGCGGTGGAACATGACTGTGGGAAAACAGTGTACTCTCGTGTGGCAAGGGTTTGCAAAAATGATATTGGAGGGAGATTTTTGCTGGAGGACACATGGACAACATTCATGAAGGCCAGGCTGAACTGCTCTCGTGCCGGAGAAATCCCTTTCTATTACAATGAATTGCAAAGCACCTTCTATCTTCCTGAGCAAGATCTGATCTATGGTGTCTTCACTACTAACGTGTAAGTTGGACTGGTTTTATTGCCCTTCTTCTACCTCCAGCAGTCTCAGACTGTCAATGTCCTGATTTTTTAGACAGCCTGAGCAACCAGTTTTGAAAGATCCTTTTGTTAGTGTGAAGCAACAGATGTCTATCTATCTATCTATCTATCTCTATGCTCTGCTATCTACAATTGCAACATAGCCTTTAGGACATGGTTTCTAGATCACAGAAGCCCATCAAGGGTGACTGTGCAATTCTGGAGTAACTTAATTTGATCATAATCTCAGCTGTGACAGGCTTCTGACATGTTGTAGTGCAATGCTGCTTGTGTAGTGCTCAGTTTCACAGACTGAGAACTACTCTGTGAATGATCCAACAGAAAAATGTAATGAGTTTTCAACCTGGATAACTGACAGGCCCATCTGAACAAACTGTGTGCATGTTACAGAGTCACAGAACATTAGGGATTGGAAGGCACCTCGAAAGATCACTCAGTCCAATCACCCTGCTACAGCAGATCACCTAGATCAAGTCACACAGGAATATAGCCAGGGAGGTTTTAAACGTCTCCGGAGAAGAGACTCCACAAACCCCCTGGGAAGCCCATTATTGCGATCTGTCACCCTCACCGTGACAACACTCCTTCTGATCTTGATATGGAACCTCCTATGTTCCAGCTCACACCCAGTGACCCTTGTCCTATCATTAGATGACACTGAGCAGAGCCTGGCTCCATCATCCTGACACATGGTCTTTCCATATTTACCAGCAGAAACGGTGTCACCCCTCAGTCTCCTTTTCTCCAACCTAAAGACACCCAGCTCCCTTCGACTTTCCTCATCTTTGTGGCTTTGTGCTGGACTCCCTCCAGTAGCCCTGTGTCCTTGAATTGAGAGGCCCAGAACTAGACACAAAATTCCAGATGCAGTCTCACCAGAGCGGAGCAGAGGGGAAGGAGAACCTTAACCTCCCTTGTAAGGTTTAATTCCAAGGAGGCCTTGGCTTTCCTTGTTGCATCCCTACATCCTCTGTCTAGACCCTTATAATCATCTCAAGTGGCCAACCCCTCCTTCCATGACCTATAGACTTTCTTCTTCTTGAATTTGCCCAGTATCTCCCTGTTTAACCACGGAGATCAGCTGGACAGGTACGTATTCTTCAGGGAGATAGCCTGGAAGGGGAGAATGAGGCAGAGAGAGGATCATGACAGCCTAGACTGAAATCAACATAAATTGCTGCTGAACAAAAGGTCACACAGGCTATTCAGCTTTTGACATTTTTAAGGGAGACTGTACCTCATGCAGCAGGGCTTTTTCAGGTCCACAAATCAAAAGCAGCATTGGAACTCCAAGTGGAAGGCATGATTTCTGAAACTTCATAATCATCTCTTCTTGGCTTGGTATTGCAAAAGCTTGTAATTGGAATGATTTAGTGTAGCTGTGAAAGCAGAAAGGAGCAGAGGAGTTAATTAAAAATATATTAAAAAACTCATAATGTATATTTTTAAGTCATGAAAACTCATATAACTTTTACTCTGAAGCCCAAGGCTAGGATGATAAGTTTCAAGATATAACCAGTCTGCATCGTATTGAGTTTCAATAATACATGTTCTCCAGGGGGGTGTTAGCCTGATGCATGACCTAGAGAATGGAAATGTGAGTTAGTAGCTCCACATGACAAACACTTGAAGCGCCTTCTTCATGCTGAGCAGCCAGCTTCTTTGTGGTTTTTGTGGGCAATAGAGTACTGCTCAGTATAAACAAGGGTCTGTTCCCAAAAAGCCCACAGCCAACCAGAGAAGCAAAGCCACGCTGAAGTCCAGGCCTTCCAAGCTTCGTGTGTCACTTCCTTGTGTGCTCTCCCAACTTCAGCTAAAGCACTGTTGGAGTTTTACTATGAGAGTCATCAGAGCCTGAACATTATGCCAAGATGTAGGTGTTTGGCCACCTTCATCTATCTTCCCTGTTTTGTTTCTGCTCCACCATAGCAAACATTAGCCACAAGGGAGCCAGGGGACAGAAGCAACTAGAAAAAAACTGTTTTGGGATTGAAAGGAGCATGAGACACATTCTCTGAAATAATTCTACAGCCAGGAAGAGAAGCTGCAAATGAGACACTTTTAATTACTGTAGTATAATTCTCAAACCAGTATAGTTTTGGGCCTATAAGGGGGTGATGTGCCAGCTGTGGTTTGAACAGTTCTCTTGTGGTGTGTCTGTCTCCCAGATTTGCCATGAGATACGAAGTGCATTACCTGTCTCTTCTGGGCTACACAGTCAGTCTTCATACATTACAGGTGTATGTTTTCTCTTGTGTCTTTTGGGGACAACCTAATGTGTAACACTTGTGTCACTGAAGAAATGAGTTATTGATAGAGTATTGATACGAGTGTATGATAATAGCTGAAGCTAGATCAAGTAGTGTTTTGGGTCTACAACGGGAAGTCCTTTTAAGAGTTCGCAGAGAAAATGTCCCAATTTGTCATCTGACTAGAGAAATAATGGTAATTATTCCTTTAACTACTACTGGGGTTTATAGCATGCTGCATGAGCTCTGCATACCAAAGAGGGCTGACATGTGAGCCTGAGTTTCTTTATCATAAAATACAACACATCGAAAAAGTCAGATTTTTTCTGTTTAAAAGTGGGGGGTTTTTTATTTTGGAAGGTCCATGTTTAGGTTCATTTAGAGTCATCTTGTCATCAGTAGTATTAGTGGTTGTGTTAACACCCACAAATAGATGTATTGCTTCATGTTATGTGATACCCAGCTGAATCAGTGGATTCAGCTTTTTGGGGAAGCTCTGCTGAAATAGTTCAGATATTTTTATTAATCTTTTTTCTGGGAGGTAACAGAGACAATGTTGGAACCTCCTTAAATTGAACTCCTTCTCTAAACCATACAGGTAATCACAAGAATTAGGAGGTAGGACTAAAGAAGGTTGCACTTCACAGTAGGATGACACAGGGACCAGTTGCATAGGTTGTTGCCACTGGCTTGAGATTGGGATCCAGCTTTTCACAGGGAAGGATGGGAAATGCCAGGCCACAGCCATAATGAAAAACCTCTTTCCTTTCTCCTCTCTAGAATAGGGAAAGGGCTATGATTTGGAGTCCTTAGCAGGGCACTAAAAATATCCTTTATAAAACAGTATTTCTGTTGGACTAGTGGGTTTTTTCCTTTATTTTCCTTTTTCATTTTCTTCCTTATTCAGTCTTTTTTCCTACGTGTGCCTCAAGGCAGTTACTTGTCATCTGTCATTAGCTTTGTCTTAAGAGCTGCTGTCTGTGAGCAGGCACTGTGTCAGCACTGCTCAGACAAAAGTGGAGAAAGGTTGCCCCAGTGTTACTTTGACAAGTTCAAAGCAAGCTGCTCCATCACTTTGGGAGTGGAAGGGGCAGGGGAAGGAGTGGCCAATAGGAAGGCAAAGCAGGAAGTTCTTCCTGATACTGTGTTGCTTGGAAGAAATATGCCATGAAATAATCTGTTCTTCTGCTTTGCAGCGTGGGACTGTGGAGACAGAGGGGTTTTTTGTGTGCAAGAGTGTAATTACTGCTTTAATAAAAAAAATGGGCTCTTTTCAGAGAATTCAAATTGCATTATTTAGCAGAAAGATACTTACAGCAGGGCTTGGGTTATTAAAAAGACACCATGATGAGTCAGGCTCTCACGCTAGCCCTATTTTTAGTTTATTCTGATATCTTTTTCTCTAAACAGTGTTCTCTTCCTTTACAAAAGAATAATAATTAAAAAAAAAAGCAGAGGGGAAGAGGAGAGCTGGGAGCAGATTGAGTTACCACTGAGCAAATGTCCCTCCTCGGGTCACCTGCCCCAAGGTGCCCTTGCCATCTGGGAAGCACCCTTCAATCTTCTTGAGGCAAAAGAAGTTAAGCCTGCTCTGGAATTCACAGAACGGGCCAGCTAGTCTGTGCTTGGGTCTAACTGGACAGTGGGATATTCCTGAAACACATTCCCGAAACACATGGCCAGCAGGATGGCCATGAGCCAGCAATGTGCTCTGGTGGCCACAAAGTCCAACAGCATCCTGAGGTTGATCAGAAGGCGGGTGGTTAGCAGTTCGAGAGAGGTTCTCCTTCCCCTCTGCTCCGCTCTGGTGAGACTGCATCTGGAATTTTGTGTCTAGTTCTGGGCCGCCCAATTCAAGGACATAGAGCTACTAGAGAGAGTCCAGTGCAGAGCCACAAAGATGATGAAGGGAGTGGAACATCTCCCTGATAAGGAAAGTCTGAGGGAGCTGGGTGTCTTTAGGTTGGAGAAAAGGAGACTGAGGGATGACGCCGTTTCTGCTGGTAAATATGGAAAGACCATGTGTCAGGATGATGGAGCCAGGCTCTGCTCAGTGTCATCTAATGATAGGACAAGGGTCACTGGGTGTGAGCTGGAACATAGGAGGTTCCACATCGAGATCAGAAGGAGTGTTGTCACGGTGAGGGTGACAGATCGCAATAATGGGCTTCCCAGGGGGTTTGTGGAGTCTCTTCTCTGGAGACGTTTAAAACCTCCCTGGCTATATTCCTGTGTGACTTGATCTAGGTGATCTGCTGTAGCAGGGTGATTGGACTGGGTGATCTTTCAAGATCCCTTCCAATACCTAATGCCCTGTGATATTCTGTAAGACCTTTCTGCTAGCTGAACTGCTGTAACAGACGGCCTGTTTTATGTTGCTGCCCCTTCCCTTTCCCTGCATGTGTGTGCATATTATATTTATGTATCTATATAGAAGATATTAGAGAATATATTTTATGGCTGAAGATTTCAGGAGCCTGTAGAAACAGAATTTCACCTTGAGAAACACCAAGAGATTTAAAATTAGGTTGTTTGTAATCAGTAAAGATAGATGGTTTGTTAAAAAGAAATAGTAAATAAAGCCAGACACCAATAACCCATGCAAATTCAACTAAATTCACCCTTCTTGTAAGAACTGCTTTCCCTGCCCTTAAATCACAGGTATTTTAAAACTACGTTTAACATTAATTCTCAGAGCTGTCATGCCAGCCATCCGCATTTTACGATTTCATTATTTATTTTTATTCCCTGTGAGATCAGTACCACTGCGCAGCTGCCTAGCGATTTACATGCGGTTTATTCAAGTGGAGGCTGATGTTTGTTATGATGGAAACGTCAATATTCTAATGATTCCATTGATTTTTTTTCTCCCCTTTTCCAGAAACAGCATAGCTGCCTCAGCAGTGTGTGCCTTCAATCTGAGTGCCATCACTCAGGCATTTAATGGCCCCTTCCGTTACCAAGAAAACCCAAGATCAGCCTGGCTGCCAACATTAAACCCCATCCCTAATTTTCAGGTACTGCCCCTGCACTTCAGCTTACTCCAGTTCCTTTTACATCCTGCTCCATTTGGTTGTTTTATGTTGGCCTTAATTTTCCAGGTAGACCCATGATGCAGATAAATCACATTTCTCCAATTTCTGAGCGATTCAGTGTGTGTTGCTCCTTGCCGCGTGTTACGGAGACTACAGACCTTGTAACAAAAATGAGATGTTTTTAACCGATAAGAAGAACGTTCAGATTTTTTATAGTAATAAGCAATTTAAATGTGTGTTACCTTCTCACTGTCAAGTGAGCCCGTCCTAACAAGAGGACACAGGGACTTGTCCCTGCAGAAACTGGGAAGGATTGAAAGCTGAAGCTGGACAAAGTCAAACTATAATGGAAACAACCTGTATCGTTAAACAGGAAAGATAATTAAATGCTGTGACTGCATAAGGATGTGAAGAATTTCCCTTCACTTGGTAGGGTTCCTGAGGCTACCAGTGTTTCAATGTGCGATGGATGTCTTTCCAAGATATGGTGACTCAGCCAGAAACTATGACATGTTACAGCAGTAACTGGTGGAAGACCAAACACAAGGATGATCACAGTGGTTCTTCCCACTTTAAAAATCTTGGGTTTTGTGAACGAGTGGCTTTTGAGGATTTATCAGTTAAGGCCAGTTTGAAAATTCTAGAACAAGTTCAGTTGCTTTATGCCCACATTCAATCAGCACAGAGAAGAGTGTGCATGTGACAGCTCCGACAAACCTGAATCTTCTGAAGCATGACCCCATTTTACAGATCTGTCCTTTTGCAGCTGGGGAATCCTAGGGAAGATGGGCTTGTCTTCCTGTCCTCACTTCCCCGTGGTGAATCAATTCAGCCTGATTGTGTGATTCTGGCTCTCCTTTCTTATGGCAAAGGTGCTGAGGCTGCCTGTAAATGCCATCTGCCTCCAAGCTGGTGATGTCAGGGACCTTCCAAAAGGACTCTGCAGTCACCACAAATCACAGCAAGAACAGATGGGAGACATGTCCATGCTGCAGGCAGGGATGCTGTGGAGTTCCTGCTGGGGAACCTGATTTCTCTCCCTGAATTCCCTCACGGCATCTGAATGAAGGCTTCTGCCTCTACAAGTTGGAACAGATTTGAACTCTTCATCACCACCTCATCTTTGTGTACTCAAAACCAGGAGAAAAGGCTTGGCTGAAGGTCGAGCCATGCCTTTTTTTTTTTTTAAGGGAATATTCAGGTTAACTGAAAATCAAGGATTTCCTGTCCCTTGCTGGGCTAGCCTAGGAGGAGTGGAAAAGGACTTTGGACAGCATTTCCATGTAGTGAGAAGTATCAGACAGAATGTGGAGTGCAGCGATTGCAATAGGAAGATGAAAGAAAAGGGCCAGAAGAAAATAAAGGAAGGGAAAGGAGTTATGTGGCAGACAAAAGGAGGATTGCAAGAAGAGATTAAGATGTTTTTCAAGTACAGGAGGAACAAGGGGTCAGCAAAGGGCCTTTAGGAGATGACAGGGGTAATTTAATGACAGAAGAGGCAGATATTGAAAAAAATTGAATTAGTTTTTTGCCTCAGTGTTCAAGAAGGAAGACAAAGGAAGCCTGCCAGGTTGTATTTTGGTTTATTGTAGAGAGGAAGGAGAAATACTGAAGGATATAGAGGATCAGGGCAGTGCAGATAATCAGGAAATTAGAACAAAACCAAATAAAACCAAAGCAGAGGATGCAGTGTCAGCACCCTGGCTGCCAATAGACCCAAAGGGTTTTCTGTGTCTTGAGAACAGAAGGCAAAGCCAATATGACATTCCGGCCACCAGGACTACTCCTTCAGTGATGCTCTAGAAAGAAAAGAGAGGAGAAAAGGATCCAAAGCAAGAGAGTAGTGTAAACCTGAAGGAGTACAGCATGCAGCAGAAGAAAGAGCTCAGAAGGCTTCTTAGAATCCAGAACAGTCATGAAATGAGAAGACCATTGCAATAGACAAAAGATATTGACACCAACCTGAGGACACATCAAAACCCAACTGGTGTTTCCTTAGTCTGACTGCTTAGAAGATGCTTGTGTTGATAAACAGTGACCATGTTCATAAGTGGTGTGAATTCATATCATCACGTTCACCTAGCTCACGCAAGCTTCAAAATATTGTTGGACTTGTTTCACTAGCCCTTTGGATCTGCATTTGTTATGTAAATTAGAGCTAAATCACTGTCAATTCATTTTAGCATGTGGGTAAGAGAAGCTCTGCCTGCTGCACCTTGGAAGGGCATCCACACTGCTGAGCTGCTTTGAAGTGCAGGGAAAATATGCACATGGGGAACTTAGACACTGTGGCTGGAGTGCCACATCCTAATTCACAGTGCAGTAACTGCTATCCCAAGAAAAGCACAAAGACTTGGGTTTTTTTTCTGGTGAAATTACTCAGGTGTGAGCTTCACTTAGTGAGAACTGAAGTTGCCAGTGGTCTGAGTATGGCAGGCTTTCTTGTTGTACGGCTCACTTCAGTTGCTTTGGTTAGATAAATAAGCAGTCATCCAGCTGTCTTTTGGAGTAATAAATCTGTGCCCCACTGCAAGGAAAAGTGAGGCTGTAGTCCTGGCTCCTAATGGGGACCACAAGACTGGATGGAGAGTTTAACATCACATTGGCTTTTGAAAGTGCTGAATTCCAGAGGTGAGTGTGAGATAGAAACTGAGGCTTTCAAATGCACTGTCCCACCTTGTAGGACTGATGCTGCTGTTTAAAAGGTACAAGATGAGCTCTCTTCTTGCCAACTATTCTGGCTGGACAAGGGCATTGAGTATGAGGTCAGTACCTCCCTTCGTACTAGAGGATGGATGGATGGACATGGTTGATCTGTCATTCACTGTGTGGGGACAGAGGGGGGCTAGGGGCTAACTTGCCTTGCTTCAGATGCAGCTGGCAGGGTCAGTTCAGGAGGGAGCACATCAGAGAAGAGCTGTGTGGAAAGTTGGGTTCTTTGCTGCAAAACTAACCTGGTTTTCAGGTTTTTCAACCTGCTGTTTTCTGCATTGCACAGACTGAGATGCCAGGTAGCGTTTGAAGATTATTTGAAATGTCTCAAGGATTTATCATCACACAAACTTGCTGTCCACTGCTATGGCTAGTTTTAATTCTTTCTTTTTGTTCTCAGTCTATTCATGTTTTTAGCCTCTCTGGCATGATGGCCCCAGGGTATCACAAGGGAATGAAACACCACATCACTGGACACTGGGCCAGCTGGGAGAAATATCTTTAAAGAAGGGCTGTGGGCCAGAGCTAGGCCAGAGACCTCTGAGCAGGCTATGGGCCTGATCCTGTGACCCTTAAACAGACCCACTTCTCCAGAAATTCAACACGACCTGGTTTCCAGAAGCCTTTCAGGGTCTGGTCTTGGGCTGCTGGAGCGGGGAGAAAACACAGATGCTGAAGTTCAATTTTCTATGTTTAGTGTGGGACGCTGAGTGATGACAGCCCTAATGAGAACCTGACTGAGAGAGTCCTGCAGGATGCGCAGCGGTTGTTCCTGATGAATGATGTTGTTCAGCCAGTGACTGTAGATCCATACGTGACTCAGGACAGCATTCGGTTTTCCAGACTGGTGGTTGACATTGTTCAGGGGAAGGACACTCTTTATCACGTGATGTATATTGGAACAGGTAAGAGCATCAGGGCTTAAGAAGGTTCTCTCCACTTGCCTGTAGGCCTAGCAGCCCTGGGAGCACAGCCATGACATCATTACACAGGTATCATTCAGTATTACTTTGGCGCAAACTGTCATGGAAGTTGGTTTGCTGAGTAATTTAAAAGCAGGATGGAGGACCTGAGACAGTTCTGAGAGAACAGACCATAAACCTACATTGTATTTAAAAGCAGCAATAACATTTTTGTGCCTTTTAATAAAAACACGTTTCAATTAATCAGGCTGGTACGTAACAGTGGGGAAGAGCGAAGGCCATGTAAGTTGCCTGTCTGTGCCGTGACATACTCATCTCTAAGCAAGCGATAACAATACTTAACCTCCAGCCTTGCCCATGGTTTTAATTATGTCTTTGCACTTCCGTGTGCCCACCGGCGTGTGACTCCCAGTGCTTTCGGGAATGGACATGCACAGAAATGTAAGGCAGATGGGGAAGCTGAGGTGAGCGGGGATTTTTGTGGTAGCATAGCGAGCCAGTGGTAGAGTTAAGAGTGTGATTTAGTCCCTTGATTTCTACTGTCATCCTCTAATTAGCAGAATACATTGTGTCTTCTGAAAAGCAGAGATCTCTTGGATAAATGAAAGATGCTGAAGAAGGACAAAGTGATATAAATGGTTGTCTGAGCCCATATTCCTACTAATGATAGAGGTTAAACTAAATGGCTTGATTAATCAGAGCATATGGGCAGCCTCATGGGTATCATGTTGTTGTTCTCTATTGCAGAAGTTTTGACTTTAGAATAAGATGGATCACCTCCATAAGTGTTAGTTTAATCTCACATCTGAATGCAGAGTCATTGATTTGTTCTCATGTTACCACCTTCCAGGACTGTATCATAATTTACCTAAGTTTTACCTCCACTTACTCCAAAAGTGATCATCTTGGGTATTCTAGCAAGATTCCCATGGACATTGATTGTGATGAGAAGATTGTACTTGAATGGAAATACAATGTGGTTCTGCCATTTTGATATCTTGATATTTTAAGTGAGGACTCCAAGCCCCCAAACCCAAAATAAAGCTGGAATACCTCCTGTTTTGTATCATTTGTGTGGAAAGGTCCACTGCCGTAACCCCACCCCTGCTTACTGTCTGGCCCTGGTTAGGCGTGACAGAAGAGTAAGCTCAGCTGGACCTTGAACATGTAAACCAGTCAAATGCTTCCGACACCCCACCCCAGAGGCAGCCCTGAGTACAAACTGTTATTAGACAAACTGAGTCCATATTGGGCTTCAGTCTTGTTCCACACTTAAGGCCTTCCTAAGTGAAAGAGAAGCTTTTTCACATGGGCAGCCAGTCCCACCACTGTAAACCTCTGAGCTTTGGCACCAATACAAAAGTTATTGGGATAGAAAGATTAATTCAGAAAGAATCAAGGCTGACAGACCTCTTTGGGGTTTTAGTGAAAAGTGGTGTGGTTACCCCATTTTTCCCAGCATAAATCTCCCACCCACAGTTCATCAGACTAAGATACACTGTGTACGCAAACGTATCTGTATGTGCATTGCTTGTGTCAGAACATTCCCTTCATCAAGATGGCAAGATAACTTCTTCCAGGAAGAGGATCACTTAGATCTGTGACCCATGCAGTCATTACAGAGGCATCTGAGATTTCCAGCAGAGCTGCTGCATCTATTGTCATTTGTCATGGCATCAAATCCCACTGATCTGCTCCATAAAGCAAAAGAAATACAGACTTGAAGCACTAGAAATGATCCCTACTATCTCGGGTCACTTTGCTGCATAACTCACTGCTAACAGGACCAGACTCTCTTCTGCCTTAGTGCTCCTGAGGAAATATTTCCAGGTACTCACTCTTCAGATGGTTCACATCCTTCTGGTTTCCCATTAAAATGCATTCACAGGCAGTTTCTGAAATGGCTGAGAGCTGCTGAGGATTATAATCATGTGGCTGGAGCTCTTTACCACAGGCAGCAGGTGCCCCAGAAGTAGCTTTAAAGCAACTGTGTAAAGATTACATTAATATTTCACTCCTTAGGCAGGTGTGAGCTGAAGCTGGTGCCTCCAACATTTACTAACGTCTTGTCTCTTGTTCTATTAGAGTATGGCACCATCTTGAAGGCCCTTTCTACCACTAACAGGAGCCTGAGGAGTTGTTATTTAGAGGAAATGCAGATCCTCCCTGACGGACAACGGGAAGCAATCAAGAGTCTCCAAATCCTGCACAGTGACAGGTCACTCTTTGTGGGCTTAAATAATGGAGTTCTAAAAATTCCTCTGGAGAGATGCTCCATGTACAAAACAGAAGGGTAAGCAAATTTACAGCTCTGATCTATTCCACTGCAGGTTGAAAAGAAAAGCACCAGGGAAACATATTCCAGTCTGGTTCAAGTTAGAAGGCTTTTTTCCATCACTACAAGACAAAAGACTGTTGAAATAGTGTCTCCTGACAGAGAAATTCCTGACAGGAGCAATGAGAATGAGCAATATTTTTTTTGCTAAATATTAATTAGTCTTCATCAGACATTAATTGTTTCCCAGGGAGGGGTTTGCAAGATGTACTTTGTTTTGTAACTTTGTTGGTTTGATTAACTCCGTGCGTTTTGCTGGTGGTTCTTATTGGCAGTATGGCTGCAGAGCTGCAGCCAGCCCGTCCTGGCTTAGCCGAGTGATCGCCTTGGAAACGTCTAATGGAATAGGGCTGGCCTGTGTGGCAACTTGTTACTGCTTTTGGAAGTCTACTGCTCATCTGAGCTGTGGGTGACACCTCTTACACCCAGACAGATTCTTGTCTTGATTGAACCTTTTAAACAGAGTAGGAAAAGGGACTTTTAAAAGTCCCTTTAAAACCCTGACTCCGGGTCAGTTTTGCACCCAGAACGATGTGTAGAAGATTTTTGCATCCAAATAGTACACCTCTATTTAAGCAGGTGGGAAAGTGTGATACCAACTAATATGTGCTCAAACAACCTTCCTACGTGTGTAGGGGGTTCTGCTGCAGATAATTGCCTGTTCACATCTCTTGAAAATACTCTTCTTCTTTGATTGGGGTGGATCAGAAGTGGAGTGGTTGGCAGATCAAAAGAGGTTCTTCGTCCCCTCTGCCCTAGTGAGACTACATCTGGAGTATAGTTATAGGCCCCTCAGTTCAAGAGGGATGTGGAGCTGCTGGAGGGAGTCCAGCATAGGGCAATGAGGATGATGAAGGAAGTGGAGCCACCTCCCTTATGAGGAGAGGCTTAGGGAGCCGGGTCTTTTTAGCTTGGAGAAGAGGAGACTGAGGGGTGACCTCATTAATGTCTATAAATATGTGAGTGGTGGGTGTCAGGATGGAGCCAGGCTCTTCTCGATGTCATCTGGTGATAGGACGAGGGGCAATGGTTGTAAGCTGGACCATAGGAGGTTCCACATAAATATGAGAAGGAACTTCTTCCCAGTGAGGGTGACAGAGCACTTGAACAGGCTGCCCAGGGAGATTGTGGAGTCTTCTTCACTGGAGATGTTTAAAACCCTCCTGGATATTTTCCTGTGTGACTTGTTCTAGGTGATCCTGCTGTTGCAGGGGAATTGGACTGAATGATCTTTCGAGGTCCCTTCCAATCCCTAACAATTCTATGATTCTTCTGTGTTGCTCTTGCTTTCCTTGACAGGACCTTTTTCTGAAACTGCTGTCCTCTGTGCTAGACAGGACAAAGGACTTTGTTAGCAACATCTAAGCATCTTGCCCTCTTCTCCTGGCCCACTGCAAGATGTCCTTGTTCTCAGGCAAAAAAAAACTGCTACAGAAAATGTCACCATCATTTCATTTTCAATAAGTAGGGTTTATCTATCAGCTGGTGCCAAATTCATGTCTGTCTAAATAGAAAAGTTCCAGCTCTTTCTGTTTTCTCTGACCCTCTTAATTATCCCTTTCAGAAGGTATAACTTGGTAATTACTGCAAGTTTGACACACAAATGTTTAATGTGTAAAGGTTTAGCTGCTTATAGGCTGACAGTAAAATGTTTAGGAAGAGAATGAGAACCACAGCTGGAAAACGCTGTCCTGTCCTCAGCCCTTAAAAGCAGAGATTTTAAAAGGTAGAGAAGAAAAAAAGAAACTGTCCTCTTCAGACTGTCCTGGAGAGTTTCAGTTTGAGAATATTTATGTGTGTGTACATCTGTATCATCCAGCTCAAGGGAAGTGAGTTCTTCCTTTTCTTTCTTTTCCTAATCTTGAGTTCAACTTGCCAGTAATTTATGGGTCGTGTCCCATTCTCAGCCTGCATAGGTACTTTGTATGAGTGGTGGAGGTTTGCTGAGCTGCCTAAAAATGGGACAGGCAGGGAACAAACCGCAGTGGCTGGAGGTCAGGCAGATGGGGATACCTCACAGGAGCACCAGCTGTTTAGGACCTGAGGAGTATAAGCTTATCATAGCAAAAAGACCCTGACTCCAAAGTGATCCCTTGCCTGCTGGTAGCTGCAAGCACCTCAGTTTGTACAGTGTATGACACTGAAGGTGTGACTCCTGGCTGAAATAACTGGGAAGCTCATGCACCAAAGCTGTTTCTTTGTAAAACAAACTTTCTGGAGACATTTTTTAAGCGAACTAAGGAAGCAGTCCAGCTCTTTGGGGGATGGAGACTCAAACTCTGCCTCCATTAATTAGTTTAATGATTCTCTTAGGCAATTTAAGCCAACCACTGGGCAATACCCAAGAGGGGAGATAGAGTCTCCTGGCAGCATGGTGGGTGCATACGTTTGGCAATGTGAGAGGTCAGGATCTGCTGAATTCAGGTGCTGGCCAGCTGGAATGTACTTCCATACTTTGCCCAGTGGCTGAGTCTCACATGGCATTGAGTCTTTTGTATTTCAGAAAAGGGAGATAAAAGAATATTTGTTTTGTTTAAAAGGATGGTTTTGATATTGTTACTTTTTTGGAGGGTTTGTGGCGGGGGCGGTTGTACGAAATTATTCAACTGCAAGTTTTTCGGCTGCAAATGTTGAAATCCTTTTTCCCTTTAGCATCCTGCTACGAAGGTGACAAGTCAGCTTGGCCTCCTGTGTGTTTCTTTCAATACTAAGCACTATCGAGAAGGATGTTTTCATTTCCTTTGGTGCAGTCCATGTGGCACTTCTCCTGGGCTGTGATTTATTGCTTCTTGTTGTGTCTGTGTTTAATACAGGCCGCTAGACAGACACCACGGGAAGAAGGGCTCTTGCCCCTACAACAACCCCCCTCTTACTTTTTTGCTGTGCTATGACTTCTTGACTGGCCTCTTTGAAAAAACTCTGTTTTCAGCAGTTTTTATAATGCAATCGTTTTGATGGGGCTCAGGAAGCCTGGAGGTGATGAAGAATTTGTGCCTTCCAGGCAGGAATACCACAGCCTTTTTGTTTTCTTTGGCTCTGCCTTATGTTATCAGGAAACTCTGCGGCCTTTTACGCCCTGGGGGCTGATGTGGGTTTGTGATTGCTGACTTAGAGCAGCCTGCCTTCTCTGTTCTCCCCGGAACACACAATCATGTATTGAGAGAAAATTGATCCTAGCATTGACCACCTCCAGTGATCTTTACTTCTGTGCTGCTTTAAAACCTTGACACTTGGTACTAAGGCTCAGAAATGAAGCAGAGGGAAAAGCACCAGCCAAGGGGAAATGATTTCTGCCATCTCCTTTACTGTTTGTTTATTGACACAGCACCAATTTAATCTCTTAAATGGTAACCAGTAACTCAGCCCCATGTCTTGATGTAGTTTCTTGACCCAGTATATTTCTAGATGTCTGAGCAGTGTTTTGTGTGTGCCCACTGACCTGTCTCAACTATCTTTTCAGAGCAGCCAGTCTTAGCAACAGGGCAATGGGAGGACATCTGTAATGTCAGCTGGCCAAATTTACAGGCCAGACTTGGCTGCAGGGACCTTGCCTTGTGTGTGTCTGTGTCTTGTGCTTCAGGGCTGCTGTTGCTGGAGACTATTAGGAAGATCTCCAACAAGAGTAAAACCTACAAGTGCTTTGAACGTGCAGTGTGTTTTGAAGGCTGCTTTGATGGGTGGTAGCTTGTCTGTACTTGTTGCTGGGCTTTGCATGGCTTTGAAATCTTGCAGCCTCCCTGCAACTTTCAAATGAGCTTGGATTTTTTTACCTCAAGTTTCCCCCAAGCTTTAGGAAGGTATGTTGGAAGAGACAGCACTGAAACTTAATAACTGACACCACTGTATCTCTACAATATGTCTGAACAAAACCCTGAATCTGAATTTTAGAGAGGTGAGGGCTTCAGATCTGGTCCATTATTTTCAGGTGGGACCTATCTCAGAGGGCTTTAAACTAGATTGGAAGGGGGAGTGGGATTGTTGCTGGGTGGGCACCAGTGGGACAGAGCTCTAGTCTTAATGAAAACCAGGTGGCCACTCACTGTCCTAGGGTGAAATTGGAGCACTCAGCTCACTCTCCAAAATGCCTGTACACCAATGCATGCAGCATGGGGAACAAGCAGGAGGAGTTAGAAATCTGTGTCCAGTCAGGTGATTATGATCTGGTGGCAATTGCAGAGACCTGGTGGGATCACTCGCATGACTAGAATGTGGTCTTGGACAGCTGTGTCCTTTACAGGAGGGACAGGTCGGCAAGGTGAGGTGGTGGAGTTGCTCTTTACATGACAGAGCAACTGGAATGTATTGAGTTCTGTCCAGGGGTGGATGAAGAGAGAGTTGAGAGATTATGGGTGCAGATCAATAGGTAGGCTGCCATGGGTGTCTATTACAGGGCACCAGATCAAGACGAGGAAGTTGCTGAGGTCTTCTACAGGCAGCTGACAGCAGCCTGACAGCTACAGGCCCTGGTTCTCATTGGGGATTTTAACTACCCTGATATTTGCTGGAAGACCTACTNNGCCAGCTGGAATGTACTTCCATACTTTGCCCAGTGGCTGAGTCTCACATGGCATTGAGTCTTTTGTATTTCAGAAAAGGGAGATAAAAGAATATTTGTTTTGTTTAAAAGGATGGTTTTGATATTGTTACTTTTTTGGAGGGTTTGTGGCGGGGGCGGTTGTACGAAATTATTCAACTGCAAGTTTTTCGGCTGCAAATGTTGAAATCCTTTTTCCCTTTAGCATCCTGCTACGAAGGTGACAAGTCAGCTTGGCCTCCTGTGTGTTTCTTTCAATACTAAGCACTATCGAGAAGGATGTTTTCATTTCCTTTGGTGCAGTCCATGTGGCACTTCTCCTGGGCTGTGATTTATTGCTTCTTGTTGTGTCTGTGTTTAATACAGGCCGCTAGACAGACACCACGGGAAGAAGGGCTCTTGCCCCTACAACAACCCCCCTCTTACTTTTTTGCTGTGCTATGACTTCTTGACTGGCCTCTTTGAAAAAACTCTGTTTTCAGCAGTTTTTATAATGCAATCGTTTTGATGGGGCTCAGGAAGCCTGGAGGTGATGAAGAATTTGTGCCTTCCAGGCAGGAATACCACAGCCTTTTTGTTTTCTTTGGCTCTGCCTTATGTTATCAGGAAACTCTGCGGCCTTTTACGCCCTGGGGGCTGATGTGGGTTTGTGATTGCTGACTTAGAGCAGCCTGCCTTCTCTGTTCTCCCCGGAACACACAATCATGTATTGAGAGAAAATTGATCCTAGCATTGACCACCTCCAGTGATCTTTACTTCTGTGCTGCTTTAAAACCTTGACACTTGGTACTAAGGCTCAGAAATGAAGCAGAGGGAAAAGCACCAGCCAAGGGGAAATGATTTCTGCCATCTCCTTTACTGTTTGTTTATTGACACAGCACCAATTTAATCTCTTAAATGATAACCAGTAACTCAGCCCCATGTCTTGATGTAGTTTCTTGACCCAGTATATTTCTAGATGTCTGAGCAGTGTTTTGTGTGTGCCCACTGACCTGTCTCAACTATCTTTTCAGAGCAGCCAGTCTTAGCAACAGGGCAATGGGAGGACATCTGTAATGTCAGCTGGCCAAATTTACAGGCCAGACTTGGCTGCAGGGACCTTGCCTTGTGTGTGTCTGTGTCTTGTGCTTCAGGGCTGCTGTTGCTGGAGACTATTAGGAAGATCTCCAACAAGAGTAAAACCTACAAGTGCTTTGAACGTGCAGTGTGTTTTGAAGGCTGCTTTGATGGGTGGTAGCTTGTCTGTACTTGTTGCTGGGCTTTGCATGGCTTTGAAATCTTGCAGCCTCCCTGCAACTTTCAAATGAGCTTGGATTTTTTTACCTCAAGTTTCCCCCAAGCTTTAGGAAGGTATGTTGGAAGAGACAGCACTGAAACTTAATAACTGACACCACTGTATCTCTACAATATGTCTGAACAAAACCCTGAATCTGAATTTTAGAGAGGTGAGGGCTTCAGATCTGGTCCATTATTTTCAGGTGGGACCTATCTCAGAGGGCTTTAAACTAGATTGGAAGGGGGAGTGGGATTGTTGCTGGGTGGGCACCAGTGGGACAGAGCTCTAGTCTTAATGAAAACCAGGTGGCCACTCACTGTCCTAGGGTGAAATTGGAGCACTCAGCTCACTCTCCAAAATGCCTGTACACCAATGCATGCAGCATGGGGAACAAGCAGGAGGAGTTAGAAATCTGTGTCCAGTCAGGTGATTATGATCTGGTGGCAATTGCAGAGACCTGGTGGGATCACTCGCATGACTAGAATGTGGTCTTGGACAGCTGTGTCCTTTACAGGAGGGACAGGTCGGCAAGGTGAGGTGGTGGAGTTGCTCTTTACATGACAGAGCAACTGGAATGTATTGAGTTCTGTCCAGGGGGGGATGAAGAGAGAGTTGAGAGATTATGGGTGCAGATCAATAGGTAGGCTGCCATGGGTGTCTATTACAGGGCACCAGATCAAGACGAGGAAGTTGCTGAGGTCTTCTACAGGCAGCTGACAGCAGCCTGACAGCTACAGGCCCTGGTTCTCATTGGGGATTTTAACTACCCTGATATTTGCTGGAAGACCTACTCAGCCAGCCACTCACAGTCCTGTGCTGCCATTCAGCAAGACCTGGACAGGCTGGAGAGCTGGGCAGGGAGAAATTTAATGAATTATAACAAGGGTAAGTGTAGAGTCTTGTTTCTGGGCAAGAACAAACCCAGGTGCCAGTATAGGCTGGGGACTGACCTGTTGGAGAGCAGTGTAGGAGAAAGGGACCTGGGAGTCCTGGTGAACAGCAGCATGACCATGAGCCAGCAATGTGCTCTTGTGGCCAAGAAGGCCAACAGCATCCTGGGGTGGATTAGAAGTGGGGTTGGTTAGAAGATCAAGGGATGTTCTTCTACCCCTCTACTCTGCCCTGGTGAGACCACACCTGGAGTATCATGTCCAGTTCTGGGCCCCGCAGTTCAAGAAGGACATAGAGCTACTGGAGGGAATCCAGCATAGAGCAAAGAGGATGATGAAGGGAGTGGAACATCTTCCTTATGAGGGAAGGCTGAGGGAGCCAGGTCTCTTTAGCTTGGAGGAGACTGAGGGTTGACCTCATTAATGTCTATGAATATCTGAAGGGTGGGTGTCAGGAGGATGGAGCCAGGCTCTTCTCAGTGATAAGACAGGTGTGAGCTGGAACATAGGAGATGTTCCAGCTCCATCAGAAGGAGGTTCTTCCCAGTGAGGGTGACAGAGCACCGGAACAGGTTGCCCAGGGCAGTTGTGGAGTCTCCTTCTCTGGAGACATTTAAAACCCTACTGGATGTGTTCCTGTGCATCTTGATCTAGGTGATCCTGCTGTGGCAGGGGGATTGGATTGGGTGATCTTTCGAGGTCCCTTCCAATCCCTAATGATTCTATGATTCTACAATTCTATCTATTGGGCTGTTTAAGTAATTTTTTCAAAAGGTGATGTGAGATTATTCATTTTAGGCATTGCAAAGAAGCAGGAAAACAAAGCTGGTTGTTGCAGGGAACGTTGTGATCTCTCTGCATTGTCCCTTCACAGCACTATGGCTATGAGCCTCAGAGCCAAGAGAAGCCCTGAAGCAGGCCTTGGAGTGATTTTGTAGCTATTGTTTGATTACATATTCAAATGAGGAAAAGAAAATGTGTTTGAGAATGAGACCAGAGGGTGTCTTGAACATCTGCCTTTCTGCTCTCCTTCTATGCAGCAGTTTATTTTTAATGCACTTTGTGTCACTATTCTTTCCTCTTCCTGCCTCCAGTTTTCTGCAGATTTCCTGTTTCCTTGATGCAGTTTACCATTTTGTAAGGTACAAAGAGGTTCTGGGATCAGTTTGGCTTGCCTGTCCTCTCCTGCTGTTCTGTGCTCTCTCATATCCCATCAGGTTGTGCAAGTGACACCTCAGGTCAGCCTGCTGTCAGTGGAAATACTCCTGGTTCCAGGCTGTGGGGAGAGCTATGATATGCTCTTGTTGGAACTCTACCTACTTTTCTGACCTGGCTGTATAGAGTTGGCTGTTGACAGTGATGCTGAGCTTTTGCCCTCGCACTTGGCCTAAATTTGCCTTAGATCCCCTCCAGCCATAGTGCAAATGCAACGCTAGCAGCAGTGACTCAGCTGACAACTGGTATTTGCTGACTTGAGATTAGTGACAAGTCTCCTTTAAATAGCTCTGAGCCAGTGATCAGACAACGAAGCACAAATAGGTGGGTAACTCTGGAAATGTCTCCATAGAGATTTGGAAGAAAAGGGTCAACAGACAAGAAGCAGAGTTTTCTGCCCTCTTTTTGTAAAGACAAAGCTTCAGCTCCAAGCATGGTCCCTGTGCTATGTCGACATTACTCATGAAGAGGACTGAGATGTGGGTTGAAGGATGGCTTTGGGGTGTGTTATTGCTACTTCATTTTATTTATTCCTTGGATGGTGCAAATTCCTCTGTAGCAGGATTGCCAGATTTCAGGAGTGAAACTGTTGGGGAATTTAAGAGTGACTGGGAAGAAATATCACAGAAAGCCTCACATGGTGTGGGGTCACCCAAGACTGTCACAGAAGCCCATAGGTGACGGTGAAAACTCCAGCTGCACATTAGACTGGGCAGAATGTGGCTGTTGGTTACAGGGTGTAACCATTTTTGCTCTTGGTGAAAGATTTTATGGAATATGAGTTGGAAATCTTCTGGCCTCTTCACCAGAATGACGATAGTTCCTCGAAGGACAAACAAAGAACCATTGTTGGGTAAAAAGCACAGGAGACAAAATGCTAAAAGGGGTAGAGGAGGGAACAAAGAAGAGACTGTTCAGTGGAGCCCAGCATCCAACAGATCACTGAGGTGATACTGATGGCCAGATTGCTCAAAGACCTTGAAAATCCTGCCCCTTCTTTTGAGCTAAGTCTTTTGAAAGTCTGGCCCAGATTTAGTGTTGAAAACCTTCCCCCTGGGAGTTCTAAAAATATGCAGCACATGGAACATCCTTGTTAAAATAGAGGCAAAAAGGAAGATAACAGCCTAGAAAGATTTTGTGATAAAGATTAATCATCCATTTCCATCTGCTTTGGCTAATCTGGCCTCTACAAAATTAAGGGAATTAGCTAATTATTGTCTAACCAATAATGTTAAAAACCATTGGAAGACTTCTCAGGCAGAAAGACGAGTCATCAGCCCAATGCTTTGTCATCCACAGTGTCCAGTAATACATCAGAATAAATCACTCAACATCTGGCTTGGCATTCTGGTTGCATTTAAGTGAGCGAGACTCCCACTGACAGAGAATCAAGACATCAAACGGAGCCATGACCAGTAAAGCTCTTAGAAAGAGTGAAGATTGGTAGATGAAGTGGATCTCTGTTCTTTAAACAGAAGTACAAAATTAAATTAAACAGTTTTTTCTGTCCAGAAAACGCTTTGGCATCTGGTGTAGCAGTCAATTACTCCCATTTTCTTTAATTTCACTGCTTATGTAAAGCTAAGTGCATCCATACTGTTTGCAAGGTATACACCTTTCAGATTTGAGGGGATGGCACCTGGATTTCAGGAGATCACTCTAAGAGCATCACTGAAGTGATTTGGGAAAGGAACCTGACCATGTGTGTCTGACATTGGAAAAAAACCAAGACAAGGGTTAGCAGTAACACAGTGAGCAGAGGCATGTTTCCAGCAAGATGCTAGAGAGATTGCTTTTCAGCTTCTTATTTGCCATTATCTGTAATGGCATGGAAGGAATAAAATAGCACACTTTGGAGACGACCTTTAGTTCTGAAGGATCACAAATACCAGTGAACAGAGAAATGCAATGTGGGGCCAGTAAGGAAACCAGCAAGAGGCTGAATTTGAGGAATAAGCCTGTGCTAAGATTGCTGGTGTCCGTGTCACTGAAAAGGAGAGGACACAGGATGAAATAGAGGAAGGAGATTCTGCTCTGAACCAGATGAATTATTACAATTGTACCCATTTCCATTAAATGCTCGAGCCAGCGAGATGTTTTACCTTCGCATTAAGCTGCCTGTGCACTTTTAGGTTCCCACTTTTAGCCCTAAACTACGTAAATAGTCCCGAGTGAATGGTTCTGTGGCACAAGGGGAATTTATCAGTAGCCAAAGTCTGAGGTTATATTACTGCTGAAACAGATGAAGATCACTTCAGAAACAGCCAAATAAAATCAGGATATCAAGATTCACTGCCTTTTGTTTCCTTACTGTCATGACTAGGTTGCCAATTTGTTTTGAGTGACTTTGCATTTCCTAGGAGCGAGTGAAAACCAGGGAGGTTGAACGTGCCAAGGGCTTTTGTTTGCTTCTTATGTTGAAAGTGTATTGCCAACATGACTTAGCTCAAGGTCGGGGACGGTGTAGCGTATGGATCCCTTTACATCTAGCAGGCTGGCTTTAGGCCAGCTCAGATCAATGATGGCTAAAAGTCATTGCCATCTCATACCACCTGCTAGGTGGGCTCTGTGAAATTAGTTTCAACACAGTGGTGACTGGCAAGAAAGCAGGTAGTTTTCTTGGAACATGTAATGTCAGGATGACTTTGATGCTATTGTTATACAAACAAGACTAACAACTAACAGCTCCCAGCAAGCCCCAGGGTAGATATCCATCACATCTGTCAATTCTCGTGTTTTTCTGCTATTTTGTCATGAGATTTGTATTCTGGGTGATGGCCAAACACAGCAACACAGTTCTGGATGCAAAGGGTCTACAACCTTACTGCTGCCGTGGCTGGTTTGCTTTGTTAATTAACATATAGCTGTAAATGCATCATTAACTTCTGATTAGGAGATGTACTGTTTTACCTCTTTGGGGCGGAAGTATGTGGGGCCAGAGCAAATTTAGTTCTGCCGGTTTCAGTTTAAAATTGAAGCATGTAAATTATATATGGCTTGTGGAAAAACATCATGCCGTAGTGTCTGGTGTGTTTTTGCATGTTGAAATAGCCAAGTAATGTCGGTCTATGGGAACACTCCAGTCTGCAAAGGGGTAGGGCTGCATTTCAAGGATATCCATTTTCACAAGTGATGTTGAGATATTAAGAAATGCAGATGACATTGTTTGATTGTGTTCATAAGTACATGGGAGAGAACAATGCAGAATATGTTGGCAGAATCATTTGCCCTTATGCTATGTTAAAATAGCCCTACACTGGGCAAGAGAAGTGCTAGATCCTTAGCGTGTACTAGATGGCCTAATATTTTTTTGCCATTTCCAACATGCATTAATCTACAAAGGCTCTGTCTAGTTAAAACTACATCTTGTTGAGCAGAAAATAATTACCCAGGGCTTAACAAAATCTAACTTTCACAAAGGAGTCGCTTGAATATGGATGACTTTGTGCATCCTGGGTGACAACTGTACACCGCTTTCAGATTTCCTTATCGTCACTCGCATCTCTTTCTACATTTTCTGCCTTTGCAGTTTTCTTTCCCTTCCAAGGTTCCCAATTTGTCAGAATTTGTTTTGAAATCATCAGCATCTTGCAGGAGCTACATAAAGCACCTGTCTGTGTCCCCAAGAGCAGTGGGTTTGCTCTTGCCTAAGCTACCCTTTTTAACTGCGTCTGCCTACGACACCAGGCTGTAGGAATTTGCCATGTTCACTCAGAAGTCTCAGATCTGCAACCCCAGAGCAGAAACACAGGAGCTGAGCACATATCAACCCGATAGCCTCCTCCAGACGCTGACTGACCCAGGGCAAACACAGGGAATATCACTTCAGCACACTGGTTTGCCCAAGCTGCCTTTCCAAAAGGATGTCTAATCCCCTCTGCCTCTTTCCATATGGCAGCTCTGGGGGGTGTGTTTCCCTAATGCTCAAAAGCCTCTGGAGGCTAGGAAATGGTTGTGCTTTGCAATTCAGACAAGCATGCCCTGCATTGAGGAATTCCTTCTGGCTATTCCTTTCATTCGGACTTTAATAGTATCTGAGTTTTCTTGTGGATGACTGATCCCATCGCTGGTAGTCAGAGGCCCTCTGTACTTCTGTTTTTATTAGAGGTCAGTTTTGCTTGGCACGGTGACAAGTTTCTAATCGTGTTTGTGGAGGAACACTCACTCATTTTTGTTAATAACCTGCTTTACTGATGTAAACATAAATCCAGATTTAATCACATTTCTGCTGGGGATGGCATTAATCTTCATATTTGAATAAACGCGATGTTGTTTTACTTCACGGCTTTACAAATAAACACCTATCCAATAAAGAAGTGACTGTTGCTAGAAGATGATGAAATGGGATGTCAGAAAGCTAGTAATGGGATAGGTTGTTGTGTAGACTGTGTGAGGCCATAATCTATAAACCACGATCAATTAAAGTGATATTGAAAAGGGTAGGGCGGGAGGTGGAAACTAGCCAGCCAAGGTCCCTGACGTGGAAAGGAAAAATGAGGTGAAACTGTCGCTGAAAATCCTCTGTCCATGCACTGCTGCTTTCAAATAAGTTACATGTGTTTGTCTTACAAATGGACTTCAGTTTTAGAGGTCGTTTTACACCACGGCTTTAATTTATGCATTCAAAACAAATCATGTGTGGAGCAGCGGATGCTGAGCATGGGTGGGTGATAAATTGCACATGCACGCAACACGTGCTCCCTTCAGCCTCTCCGCCTCTGAGGCCGCTATCAAATTCCAAAATACCAAACTTTGTCTGTCCGGGTTAACATCAACCGTAGCCTCGCAGCAGCGATACCGGTGAGCTGTATGTACTCTGCCCTTCCCGAATAGCGCCGTGCTCCACAAAGAGCCCCGTTAATTGCTTATAAAGTGCGTGGCTACTCGAATTGAGGAAAGGGCTGTAGCATCTGACACAAAATATGTTGTATTCACCAGCTAAGAAATGAACCTGCTACTTGACCAGAGTCTGACCAAAACAGCTCAGTTCCACTTGGCTTCTCTTCTCAGTGGGGAAAGATGATGGGTTTGTACAGATCGCTAACTCATCTCTACCATTTGAATGCTTAAAGGTATCAAAATTAGCGGGGATTGTTTGAAGGTCTGCTGCTTTTTTTCCTCTTTCTAATCTTGTTTTCTTAAGCCACAAATACTCTTTGGATTCTTATACTACTCTCTTCATGCCATCTGGCTTTAAGGAAGCCAGAACTCCGCTCTTCCTTGCACAGACTATTGAGGTTGTCAGTAATTATGAGCTGGTTGCCTGGAAGCTGAGATGATTGTTTGTTTAGCTCATCCCCTCCACAGGTTGATAGCAATGGGATAGTGAGCTAACCTTGTCAGGAAATGCCTGTGTGCCAAACACAGCCTTGTGCCTGCAACTAACAGACACAGCTAACACTCCCATATTGCTTACTGTTCCCTCGGAGTTCACTGCTCTAAGAGTGCAACGAAATAGTGTGAAATTTTGAGGTCTTATTTTCCAGAAGAGCAGGTGAGTTCCTGTGCTGCTTGTGCTCCTCTGAGATGCTGAGCACAGATGAGATGAGTGTTTGCACAGCATCAGTTGATAGTGTTGCTACCTCTGTGCTTCTAATAAACTATCTGGTGGTGTCCATGGGGGTTTAAAAGAGTGAGTGCTATCTCCCCGGAGAATGTGATGTTCACTGCAGATTCCAGAGTCATCAGCAAAAGATGCAGCATTGTCTCCTGGTGCAGTGGCAGGGGTTTGTGAGCACACAAGTCTGTGGACGCAGCTTCACTGTCTTTGGGTCTAGAACCCTGTTTCAGCAGATCATCATGTCCTGTCAATCCATTCCTGTTTGCTTTTAGTCATCAAAAATTAGTGACAATGAGGTAAATTAAAAGAGAGGGGATAAAAACTGGGCGAGCAAGCATATCCTAGCAGAGGAGTGGGATGCTCTGCATGAGAGCTTTGTGGCTTTTGGTACAAAATGGCATTTTTGTCTCCTGTCTGGCGGTGAGAATGGGAAGAAGCTCTAGCAATCCCTTTTTACTTTTGGTCTGTTGAACCCTAATCTCTTGGGTCTAGTTCTATCAAATGGATCCTCCATTTATTACACAGTCTGAAGTTTGAACTGTCAGGGAAAATGACCAAAAGATGAAGTTATCTAGACCCAGAGAAAATTAAAGTGAGAATGAAAAACTTTTGAACTATAGATGTTTAAGCTTTAATGAAGATTCTGAAAGAAGTAGTCAGTAGTCAAAAAAAAAAAAGAGATCTTGAACAGCATCCTGGAAGCAGAAGTCATTTACAGCAGGCACTGTGAGGGCTCAGAAACCCCATAAAAACCTCTTTTGAGTCGTAGCTGAGAGTCTCCATTGACTTCAGTGGGCTGTGGATAGTGCTTCACTTGCAGACTTAATCCTTTGTGTTATGCTGGATCAGGGCTGAAGAAATGTTTGCAACAGCCGACAACGGGGAGGCTTACAGCTCCCAAACAGCTGGCAACAGGTGAGCTCTTATGAGTAAGATGTCATTTTCATGCAAATGACCTTGGTAAGTGAGAATAAGGAACCAGAGGTAAAAACTAACTTGGACAGCAGATACAAATTGAACTGTTTTTCAATTGTGCATTTTCAGTGGATGCTTTTATGCCTCAGATAAGACATTTATTGTGAGGCAATGAGTTAGAGTGAATCACTGTTGATAGTAATGCTATGTCATAATAAATTCAACCTCTTAGATATCCGACAAGAAGTACTTGGGCTTGATAGCTGGCTCAGTTGGTGGAGCATGGGACTCTGAATTCCTGGGGTCATGGGTTTGAGCCCCATGTAGGACAGCATATCTTGAGACAGTACTGCAGGCTGACCCTGCTCCCTCTGGTTGGACTTAGATGATCTTTCGAGGTCCCTTCCAGCCTGTAACATTCTGTGATTCTCCCAAGTGTCACCAAATACTCTGTGCTTAGTAGATGGCCAGAGGGGAACTGGGGGTATGAGCCATGTGGTGTCATCACCATCTTACAGCGACAATCATCCCACATGATGGAATTTCATTAACTAAGTCATTAGCATTAATACAGCCAGTGTTACCTTGCTGTGCTCTGGTAGTCTTCTGGGATAATGGACTCCCTCTACCTGTGTGAATTATGATGGGAGACAACAGTGTGTCATTAGTTTCTTGAGGTGTTCCCAGCATGCTGCTGAGGGAAACTTAATTGTAATGTTCCCTGTGTGAGTGGTATGAAATCTGGCCACACTGAGCTGGTGGCAGAAGTCCAACTGCCTTTGAAACATCACCATTTCATCAGAGCACAGAAACTACCTGCTACCCTGCAAGACTTCACGTCCCATGGCCTGGCTGAGACTTTTCAGCCATATCATAATCCAGAATGGCTTGTGCATGCAAACATCTCAATTCAATGTTTGGAGCAGAGGCAAATGTTGTGAGATCTTCACACTTTCCACTTTGTGGTGCCTGATGTGCTAAGAAGACAGCACATTCCTGAAGCATCTTGATCTGTGTGTGCGTGTACGCACCCCTATGTTTGCTTTTTGGTGTGTGTTTGCTGAGGTTGTTTTATCTTTTAATGACATAAATAGACAGGTATAATTTAACGATACTGAAGGTTGTAAATTAGGGTAGATTTTGAAATGTTCACTTAAAGTATTTGCCAGAAGTGTTGTTCTCCTGCATCGTGATGCCTTTCCTGCTTATAAATGGGAAAAAAAGGGAGCAAATGGTCTGTAAGTAAATACATTCCTCCTCACTCTTAAGTTTATTGCTGTCAGCTGATATAATAGGTTTCTCACCAGATTTGAGGCAGATGAGTGGCTCCAAATCCTGAAAGGAGACAGGCAGCACAGTTATTTTGTTTTTAGATTTCAAATGGTTTTGCAGGGCTGCCATCAGACAGGGAGAACTCTTGGGCTTTGATGGTTGTGAAATTACAGAGTGCACATTGTGACAGCCCAGCAGAGCCCAGGCTGGGTAGGAATTCATTACATCCCAGATGCAGAGACAGGGAAAGCACAGTGCAGGGTGGCCGTAGCTCCCAGCAAACGCTGCACTACGCTTTTCCTGGGGCCAGCAGTGTGGCCTTCTGGCAGCTCTGCTTCGGTTACTCATGGCTCCTCAGCTGGGGGTCAGCAGCAGTGACAGCGGAGCGCAGGCTGTGATTCATCGAGTGCTCTGTTAGGGATCTGTAGCTAGCTGCTCCCAGCCAAGAGCAGCACATTAGCTCCATGACATACATTATGATGGTGCCAGCAAAGTGGTCAGTGCCTAACCGGGATATATTGCAGCCTGCGGAGAGGCTGAGAGCTGCAGCACAGAACATATGGAGATTATTTCCTGAGTTTATGCAGCACATGTTTTCCTATAAATTAAATTCAGAGAAAGTGTGTGTCATAATAGGGTGATGCTCACAACAGCCTCCTCTGTTATGAATTACAATGACCTCTCTCAGCTCACTGGATGCCCAACAAAACAGCTTCATGCAGTTGGAAACAACAAGCGTGTTCGTGGTGTCAGGGTCTGAAAGCCCGACCAAAAGCAATGATTTCTCTTTCTGACTTTCCCAGCCCCCACTGTTTACCTTATCCTTCTCTCAAGAAACTGCCCAGTTTCCTCCCAAAGTGCTGAGTTGCCAAGGGGATGGGCCTTCAAGTCAGCTCCGTAATTAAGTGGCTGCTGCCCTTGCTGAGGAGCTGCTTGACAGCAAAGGCAGCTGTGAACATGGTGGCTGCCCTGCTTTAGGGGTGAGGGAGGGCACTGTTAGTTGCCAAAACAGCAGGATGGTTGTCCTTAGCCCAAATGAGCCAGCACGTGTCCCCTGTGTGTCCTTGGATGGAGGATCCCAAGTCTTTTCTAGGCAAAGATTTGATATTCCATTGCCTGTGGCCGGGACAATATCATCTTTGCCTTTTCTTCACGTGTGTTGAAGTAGCCAGAGTAGGAAAGTAGTATAACTGTAGTAGGAAAGCAGTATAGCTATTGTCCTCAAGCAAGATAGGTAAAGTTGTGCTCCTTACAACCCTGTGTGTGTGCGAGTGTGTGTGTGCACGAGTGTGTGTGTGTGTCTGTGTTTATGCAGCAACAGGGATCGGACAGCGAAACAATACAGGGCTTGCTTTTTGGGGCAAATCACTGTGGAGTCAGCACAGACCAAGAGTGTTCTCAGCTGCTCTTTAGGGACTTCCTTTTTTGTTTGTGGCTGATTACAGGCTAATAGGATTTCAAAGATTTCTGGGAGGGAAGAGTTCACATCTTATGTTACTCCCCTATTAGCTTCTTGAACTGCATTTCCCGCCCCCCCCCCCGTCCCTTGCTGCTGTCTAATTGACAGTTTTCAAATCATTTGGGACTTTTGGAAAGATCGTATCAGCCTTTTGTGTGATAGAAGAGACTAGATCATTGGAACAAATAATGCTGTGAATCTTTTTTAGGTTTAGCCTTCTCTTCTTTGTCTTTCGCTAATACACGTCTGATGTGACTTACACTGTTACGTTTTCTTAGTGAAAATGAACAATTTGAAAGGTCTTCCTGGGAAGAAGCACTGCAACTGAATTTTATCAGTAAAGACCAGTTCTGGGTCTTTCTCTGTTTTATGGCAGCAGTAATCCCAGTTATTTTTCTTCAGCAGCTCACGTGTTAGGAGCGCACTCTTAGCCATGCTTAGTAAATGTGGACTCGGGAGGAAAATGAATACGATAGTGTTCAGAGTAGCCAAAAGCTTAGAAATAATGTTCTGCTGTGACTTTTCCAAACTGACATCTCGATGTTGGATTATAAATGAAACCATTGTTCCAGCAAAGGCCAAGACGAATAGAAAGCCTCTATTACTGGTCTATTGGCTAATTCTGCTTGTCTAACTCCTTTGGATGGCTGCAGTGTCAGAAAACACACCCACAGAGGTTGCTTTGTGTGAGATTTGGCCTGCAGAGTGATTACATGTGGGCACAAAGATATCTCAATGACAAGTGTTCTTTGACTAAAATTTGTAAAGTCATTTTCTTTCCCTAGGTCTTGGAGAGGAGTGAACAGGTTTTTAATCTGCAGCTCTGTGAGTGGTGTTTGCTTTGTGGCCTGTCACTCTTCTGTTCAGCCATTCTGCCCCCCCAAGCAGGTAAACCTCTGCTTAGAAGAAACGGTTTCTTCTGCCAAGCCTCAGTGCAGCTGACAGCTGTCACGTACCAGCGCTACACTTGAATGCAGGTCTTTAGAGCTAGACAGTCTTAAAGAGCTTTAATCTTCTCTATTTGCACATGCAGGGAATGTCTAGGAGCCAGAGACCCTTACTGCGGCTGGGATAACAAGCAGAAGCGATGCACCACCATCGAAGACAGCTCCAACATGAGCCTATGGACTCAAAATATCACTGAGTGCCCAGTAAGTGGAAGGAGTGGAAATATTTTCTATTCACTCGTGTGTGAGCATGTACTGGTGTGCATAGGATGGACAGGGTAAGTGAGCATCTGGCAGCCTGGTGATGAGGAGAGTGTGGAGACCCCGTGGCACACAGTAGTATCTGTGCACAGCCTGTTGTTTAGAGCACAGAGACCCGGAATGTCTTTGCTTGCTCCAAAAGAGGGATCCCAAAGCAAGAGTATGGTCCTTCCCATGCTTGTCCTTCTTGTGTGGAGCAGATTGGATTGTGCTGTTGGGTTACTGCTGAGAACTGTGCAAGCTCCGGGTGAAACCTCAGCGTTCTCAGGGCTACTCCACTGTCTGCTCTGTTTCCTTCATTTCCCTGCAGGTCAGGGAATTCAAAAGATAGTAGGAGAAAGACAGTGTTGTGTCCTAACCTCACTTTAGACCAAAGTCTCTTTAGACCAAACCTTACTTTAGATCAAAGACCAGATCTACACAACACCACAAGGAGATGGTCTCTTTTTCTTGCCCTAGTTTCCATCAGAAGCAGCAGTTAAAATACAGTAATACAGTGTCTCTGGCTGAATCAGTTTGAGTTGGCTCTCCAGCTCTCTTCCCACTCACCCTCCTCTGACAACAATATCCAGTTCCTGGCTGTGATTCCCGGGAGCCGTCTGGTCAGATTGAATTCCTGCTGCTCGAACTGTACCTGCGAGGTGGCTGGGGAGGAAAAGCAGTCTTGTTAAATTAAGACAAGGGAGGAGGAGAGAGAAATTCTCATTAATGGCCATTGTTATTATCTAACATCAATTAGCCTGTTAGTACTGCTATGTCCAGTAGATAGAGAGAGAGGATTGAGCGGGTTATATCTGCAGGACATTATTTCTGTCTGGAGGTGCTGGAATGTTTACTACCCTTATCTTCCTTACTTCTCTGATATTTTCCTAGGAAGTGTTAGTCATTACTTCAATTCATCCTCAGCTTGCCGGGCTTAAGTTTTTCACTGCTGGATTCAGAGGCTTGTGTGTTATAACCCTCCTGTGTCAAACTGGGATGCAGTGCTTCTTGATTGCCCACGCTGTTATCTTGTCCTGCTTAATGCCTGTGTCTGTTGATAGGTGTGTGAGGTGTTAATCCTCTCCTTTGAACATGTCTGCTGTGGTGCACACCGGGGAACAGGCTACTCCAGATCATTGTTTCAAGGTCATAAAAATCCAGCAGAGTATTCAGGAGCTTTGGCTGTTCTTGAGGTGCTAACTGTACATTTCTTTTAACATTTCCTCTGTAGATTATTTTTGGTGTAGCTGCTCTTGTTCCGGTGCAAACAGCAGCCCTGTGCTCTTGGACTGATGGGCTGCCAAGCTATTTAAAACCCACATGCAAAAGCTTTCTTTTTCTTTCTCCTCTACCCCTGGCTGGAATGAATTCAGCACTGGTGTGGAGTGGGATGGCTGTTCCACCACGTACAGCGGCAATATCCAAGTACGCAGGATAAAAGTAATGGTCAACATGCGTCTGGGCCAGCATGTGCAAATGACCATGTAAAAGATAGGAGAGTGCAGCGACCCAGTGCTGTGTTTCACTCCTGAATCAAGCCTGTCTGGAAGTTTAGTGGGCTGAGTTACTGTCTTAAGAATCCTGGCTTTTCTCACCCCACTTTCCCAGGCTGAGAACCAGGCGCTCAGCTGTGCTGGTACAGCTGCATGTGAGATCACACTCCGGTGTGACCAGGCATAGCGTATAAGCACCCCTCCCAAACCAACTTTTCCTAACCCAGCTGATGTCAGTGAGCTCTTCTGCAGCCTAGCCCACAAGCAGATGTCCTGGCACAGCTGAGAGACTGGCATGCAAGAACTTTAAAACCAGAACTGGCATATTATGGAATTGTGTCCTACAGGGGCCACGCATTAAGTCCACTACAACACTAACAGAACCTGACGGCTGCTTTTGTGCAAACGTGCTTGTTCAGAGCTAGTCTCAAGATCTCTGTGCAGACCCCATTGTACCACAGATTTGTACTCACTAACTTTAATATTAAGGGACCTTAGACAGGGTTATTCATACCATGTTAACACAGTGCCATGGGCAACGGTTAACAGATGTTGCTACCAGGTAATCACAGAATCATAGAATCACTAGGGATTGGAAGAGACCTCAAAACACCCAGAACCTCCTAGAGTTTCATTGCTAAGATGCAATGTCAAACGTTTTAACATAAAGACATCACAGGACACAAACTGCATCTGCTGCTCTTCTTCTCCCTATGTGTGTCATGGGTCATATCAGGGAGTTCTGAATAAGTGATTGCATTTTCTACCTTCTCAGGCTTGGGAGGAGGGAGTGAAGTGCTTTTTGGATTTAGGAAAACTGAAAAATCTCAGTCTACTTTATAATTTGTTACTGAGGCCAACATGAGCCACCAGCTGGAAAGTAACTCCATTAGCCATGCCCATGGGGGTCACTGCTGATGGTGGCTGGTGAGTCAGGAGTTGAGTATTCCCAGAAGAGTGTGCAGTCCTTGTTGTCTTAAACACGATGATGCTCCTTCTTACAGGTTTTTGTCCCAGTCCCACTCTGTGTGTCCAGCAAACCCCTGTCCACAACAAACCCTTCTCTTGCTAATCAGTGCCAGTCTCCCCCTGTCCTAACTGGGGTGTCCAGCAGACTTGCACCCTTCTCTCAATTCATGCGGACTCTGACTCAGAGCTGCAGTGCTCAGGGCAGTCTTGCTCTGGCCCACACTGGAGCACGCCCAGCTCAGAACAGACTTCAAGTACCAGGATCCAATCTATGAGTCTCCAAAAATGCATTTTATACCCCAGACAGATCTGAGTAAATCTTCATGGGAATTGTGAAAAGATGTTACAAGGAAACAAAGTCTAAATCCTTTCTCTCAACACTAGCTTGCTCCTAGGAAAAGGCGGCTACTTAATTCCCCTGTATTTGATTTTAGAAATGGCTGAGGTATTTTGACTAAAACTTTGCAAGAATTTTCAGCTCCTATCAAGCAGCCAACGTGAAAACTTACAGCTCAAATAATTAAAGCTTGACGAAGTTGTAAGCGGTTGGCATCTGAATCCTGTGAAGAATCATAGATGAATCAATGAATAAGGAATGTTCTAGCCTTGTCTACAGTTTCACAGAATCGCAGAACACTAGGGATTGGAAGGGACCTTGAATGATCATCCAGTCCAATCTCCCCACCACAGCAGGATCCCCTTGATTAAGTCACACAGGAACATGGCCAGGGGAGTTTTAAACGTCTCCAGAGAGAGAGATTCCACAACCTCTCTGGGCAGCCCCTTCCAGTGCTCTGTCCCCCTCACTGGGGAGATGTTCCTTCTCATATTGATGTGCAACCTCCGGTGTTCCAGCTCACACCCAGTGCCCCTTCTCCTGTCATTAGATGCCACTGAGCAGAGACTGTCTCCATCCTCCTGATATCAGAACGAACACTGAAAATATCCACACTCCCAAAGTGCCCTGCTTGTGAATCTCAGCCTTTTGGTTATGGCTACTGATTTGTTTAATGTTTGGGTCACTTCCCAGCATCACTTCAGAGCCAATAAATATTTGTTAGCTTTTTCTATTTTAATCGAAGCTATGGGCCTTTCATAGCATTGATTACTGAGCAGAACTCCCTGCTGGAATCAGCAAGGCTTTCTGGCTCAAAAATGAACAGAAAAGATCCAATACTTGCATTATGACTTTTGTAAGGCAGGAGGAAAAAGGAGACAAAAATCTCATTTGAAATATCTCAAAGCACTTCTGGTTTCTTTTTTCCCCCCTGACTTTCAGCAACCCAACTGCAAGCTGCAGTTTTATTGCATGCACATTTAGAACAACAAGTTCAACCACAACCACCAAACCCAGTGTTCTCTGGGCATCCTGCCTTGTCACCTGCAGGCCAGAGTAAAGTCTTACAACAATATGATAATCTATTGCAAACAAAGGTCTGCAGCAGATGCTTGGAACCCCTAACTGCAGTCTGACGAGCAGGGGAACAGATCTAAATTACTTCTGTGACACGGCTGCTTATTTCTGATGCTGCTGGAGATTGGTGAGAGGGGAAGCCAACAGCCCACAGAGGCTCACTGTGAGTGTTTTACGCACTGCCTGCCACGGGCAGTGAACACAGGGTAGTGTGTTTCAGAAGGTGAGCGTCTGGAAGCACTGCTGAAGCTCTGCTCCTGTGGTGGCAGCTGACGCCCTGCGTAGCTCCCAAGCAGGCTCACAGCCTCTCTGTGCCTCAGTTTCTTTGTCAGTAAAGCAGAGGAAATTAGTTTCCTGCCTGGAGCAGTGTGGAGGATTAATCCCTCTGGGATTTGGGGCCAGGACAGTTCACCAGGACCCCCGCTCGTTCCTTTCCTCACCCTTCATTGCACGCAACACGGAGGCCAAGTTCAGTATTGCCTTTGCCAACGTTTTTACTTAAGCTGCTGAGAGTCACGCTACCCCATGGGTGACAGCAGTGGACACCGGTGCCCCTTGCCATCCCACCTGCCAGGCGCTGCACTGTGGGACATGGAGTGAGGAGGATGAAGGGACGGGCAGGGATGGTGCGTCATGGTGCCGCTCTGCAGCAGGAAATAGCTGAACCTAGACAGGACTAGCGTGGATGTCTTTCTCGCTCATGTTTCTGAAGTCAGGAGCAGAGAGGAAGACAGGGTAGCTTTCCAGTGAGTTGCTGCAGTTTGCACTAGGGGTGGATTTGGCACAAGAAGGCAGAGGTTACCTGGGAGCAATCCTGGGAGGTGCAGGCAGCACTTGTGCTCCTGCTTGTCTTGTAGTGTGGAGCTCTGACCAAGACAAGGCACAGGAGAGTGAGCTCTGACACACTGTCTCTTGGAAGGTCTTCCCCAGTGCTGGGCTGAAATAGTTCTGCTTCCTGTGCTTTTATTCTGCCAGCACAATTGCCTGGTGCACTACAGTGCACCTGAAGCACAAGCCCCAGCCTGTTCATGGCTGTAACAGGTACGAAGCAGAGAGAACAGATAACAGCAGAGCCACTTGCCTGGAGATGAATTCTTGCTCTCTAGCTCACTACATGATCCCAAACGTTCATTCTAGTCACCATTATTTCCTTCACTTTTTATTCTTCACCCAGCTTAGCCATCCGGGCTACAGCTTTGCTTGGAAAGGAAGCCGGTCCTCACTGTGTGTCTGGCCAAGGCTAAATGCAGGGAGCCCTGGTCTCAGCTGGTCACTGTGGTTATACAAGTGCTAACATGGGAAAGATTCTGCAGGAACAGCCCCAAGCACAGCAGAGGTGGGAGCATAATGGAGTGGGGACAGTTTTCTCCCATGGTTGTGTTGCCTGAAGGGCTGAGGCTGTGTGCTGTGGGGCGAGGGAGCTCATGGTGGTGGTGTGGAGTCACGGATCGGTGCTTATGCCTGCAGTGGTGCTGGCTGGGCCAGCTCTGGTGCCTGTGCACACACATTAGGAATGCAGGCTGGAATCTGCAGGGTAAATACTGCTGTGGCATCCTCTGAAAACAACCCTCTGTTTTGAATCCTGCTTGCAAGCACAGACAGCTCCCATCTAAGCTGCATCCTAATCCCCCTAGCAGCTTTGTTTGCCATCTCCATTGAGGAACTGTCTCCAGAAATATAAACTTGCTATTAATGACCTTTCTTCTTTTAAAATTAGGTGAAAAACCTGACAACGAATGGAAGACTGGGTCCTTGGTCCCCATGGCAACTGTGTGAGCACTCGGATGGGGACAGTACAGGCTCCTGTATGTGTAGGTCACGTTCCTGTGACAGCCCCCGTCCTCGCTGCGGAGGACGCGGCTGTGAAGGGGCCAGGATCGAGGTCGCAAATTGCTCAAGGTACCTCAGCATCTTTGTGCCTTACAGGAAGGGAACAAGACTTGTGCCTATCCACAGCTTAGGCCTTCCCATGTGTTTCTGTGACCATGTTGTTGCATCCCAGCCTGAGATATGTGAGGTCCACCTTGAAGTCAGTGAAAAATGAAGGAGCCTGGGGACTCTGAGAGAAGGGCCTTCAGCCAGGATTCCTGCAAGGCGAGCACCCCAAATTAGTGTAGACATTAACCTTCCCTATATTGTGTCTCAGTTTCCCTCAACTATACCTCACCTGTGAGCAGACGGTAAGGCAGAGGTAGTTGTTAGCCAGATGCAGCAGTAGGCTAAACACCCCCACGAATCTCATCATTGTTTTCAGCGTTTGGATGACAAGGTTGCACTGCCCCAAGCCAGTTTTGCTTCTGCAGAACAATGCCTGTAAAGACTGGTCCCAGCCTAGCTCTGAGCATGGCTTGTTCACCTTGTTCGGCAACTGTGGACGCTGCCTGCATCAGCGTTTGGATGACAAGGTTGCCTGCAGCACCCTGGCTGGCTGAAGACAACAGATTGCTGCCTGTCAGTGAGTAGCCCTTGGGAGGCTGTACGTGCCGGGGACAGCACTGAAACAGCTCGGTTTGTGTCTGAGAGCTGCATTTCCAGGGAAGCCTAAGCTGGTGCTTGAGCAGTATGCAAGCTAAATGTCCTCTGGTTGGTTGCCCAAACTTAGCCACAGTGTTTGTGTGCACATTACCCCACCACCCTCAGAGTACATCATGTCATAGCTCAAGGAAGGAAGAGGCAATAGGGAAAGCACTGCTTAGCCAGGGTGGGGCTAGTCAATGTTTTGGTAAGTGTTGGGCCAGTGTAGTTTTTATCTATTTTATCTTCTACATAAACATTCATTCCATTAAGGACAGCTGTCTCTTGGCTCATCCCCAGAGAAGAGTACTGGTTTTGGCACCAAAAATTCAGCAATACTTACGCTTTAGCTGGCATCTCTCCTTCCACTTGTGGGCTGTGCTGCCCAAAATGTGGGCAGCTCTTCCTGTGCTGCTGAGTGGAACCTTCCCTAGGCAGGCCCTTTATGTCCATCACAAACGGAAAGTATGCCGGTGGATGGGTTTCTCAGCACTGCTCTGACGGCAAAACAGGCAGGAGTAGCTGCTAAGAAGGGGCTGAAAAATAGATTATTCAATATTAAGACACAGAAAAACAGCATGGCTTGAAAAATAGGGACATCTGGTTGTCCTACATCTGCCTCAGCCCTCAAATTTCCCTTGATTGACTTCATGTGGCATTGAGATTTCTTTCTGAAGAGGGAGCGGTATGCTTAAAGATTAGTTCTGGTAGAAAGCTGGAGATCTGAAAATGGAAAGTGTCTTTATTTCTCTTAAGAATCTTGAATAACCAACAGACACCGACAATTCTTGCTTTTTGAGGAATTTATTTCCTTGCTTTTGCTGCAATAGTAGCAACATTCTGTTTTGTTTTTCCTTTTCATGATGTTATGTATAATTCTTCCTTTGGGTTAAGGGATATGGAGGCATTAGGTGGTTAAAACATGGCAGAATAAGATGGAATAGTAGTATTTTTATATAAATGAGTTCTTGTTCTTTGACCTTGTTCGAGTCGGGAAGGGAAGGAGGGAGCATGATGATAGAACAAGAGGAGGAGGGACGAAACATCTAACAAGGTTGTGAAATAAAGCTGCCAAGAACAGGCAGGAGTTGATAACAAATCCGAAACGTGTGAAGGGCACTGTGGGTTTTAACTTTCATCCTCTACCCTGATTGGTGTTACGCCAGAAAATATCTCTTGCCAGCACTGTTATTAGTTCAGTAAATGCTTTGAAAATTAGCATCTGTTTTCAAGCTCAGCTTTCAAGAACCAGAGAGCACCTGAGATGGTTTTTGACTGGAATTTTAAGAATAATTTTTTCTTTAATTAAAGAAAAATAAACAACAACAAAAAGAGGTTTTTTCAGCTTAAGGCAGTGAAGTGTCAAGATTAAGCATCTCTGTAAGATAGAGCATTGCCACTGGCTCTGTGTGAAATGAAACCTGCAGCATAGAAGACACGAGATACAGTTCCTCCTCTCCTGCTCTAAGGTTCAGTAGTGCTGCCAAACCAGAGGAAGGTGAGCTATAATGAATGCAAGATTTCATAGAGTAAAATGTTGGCTTGTGTGTGAGCGTGCTGTCGAGTCCCTGCATGGGAGCAGCGTCACGGGAGCCAGCCACCCGCACGTACTCAGCCTGTTGCAGCAGCAAGGCACAGAGCATTTGGCAGCATCTTGGTCCGTGAGGTGTGAAATAAGTGGTCTTACATCACATTTGCTTCAGGCCGTTACTGCTGCTCAGCAGAGATGCGATCACTCATTAAACCATGAAACTCCATCCTGCCTCTGAGCTCTTAATTGCCTCTGGTTTCCACAGATTTAAAGTCACACTACAGTGACGTCTGCAGGTGGCCATGAAAGCTAGAAGTACTTATTGCTGGTTTTAATGAAATTTGAGATTTCCTCTTAATAGGATTCAATGCCGAAGGCTTTAGGAAGACACCACATATTATGACGTTTGTGATAAAGCCACAGGAGCTGGCAGTAGTATTTCTCTAAGAGATTTAAAGCATCGCTACCTTCTGAATTAGCAGAGGGCAAGCTTTTCACATTTGTGAGCCTCTAAACCTGCTGTCTTTGTGCAGAAGAGTCCAGAAGATGCACTTTTGGGATCAGCCGTGGGCTCAGAAAAGCAGAGTTATGAGATATGGGGGAGATGAAGGGAAAACAGTCAGTGAAAATTAATGAAACCACCCTGTTTCCCAGTGAAGTCTAGGAGATATTTCCAAAACGGTTCCACATCGGGTTCATTCTCTTCCTTTCCAGTTCTCAGAATGTTAGGTCAATGCTGAGCACTTCTGAAACTCCCATATCTACATCTGCACTGACATAAAGTCTGTTTGAAATGACATAACAATCTCTTTCCCATGAGTTCAGCCATTCCCCAGTCAGTACCTTATGTGTTTGCTGTTAAGCAGAGCACGACGTAGACAATTCTGTCACCCCCGTTCTCCCTTCTTCTCTCTCCATCTTTGTTAGAAATGGCGCTTGGACACCCTGGTCTTCCTGGGCCCCATGTAGCACCTCGTGTGGGATAGGTTTTCAGGTCCGCCAGCGATCCTGCAGCAATCCTGCTCCGCGTTATGGGGGCAGGGTCTGCGTTGGACAGAGCAGGGAAGAAAGGTAAGAGATGTCCCCAATGCTGAGTTCACTTCTGCAGTGATAATGTTGGCAGCTGGAAGTGGTGGCAGATTGAATGTGGATTAAGACTGTTTAGCTGAGTGAGGAATTCCAGAGCCTGGAAGGTAGAAGTTGCTCACGTGCATCACCACTCTCTTTCAAGAACATGAACATCAGAGACTTCAGAGCTGCCTCCACTCTGAGGCAGGATCTTCTAGACATTCACAAGTATTCCTGCCCCCTGGAGGGCTGACCTCAGCGACAGGAGAGACTGTGCCTGCTGATAGCATTGTAGAGTGTCTAGATACAGTGACACTGTTCTGATCCATCCCTGAGGAGGTGGTTCTGTGTGGCTTTGATGCCAGTTGCACCATTCTGAACTTTCTAGTAATTGTGTTGATGCACCCAAAGTTCAATACAAAAATAAGGCTGAATTCATAGATGCAGGGTTGAGTTTTTACAGAGCTTGGCATCAGAAAACATCTTTTTTTCCCCTTTAGTCTAAGCAAGTTTCATGCAAAGTCACTAAAAGACTACTTTTTTTAACCTAGAGAACCATCTACACTGTTCATCTACACTGTGTCTTCAAGTCCAGCCCCTCACTAAACACATGCTTTAAGGTATCGCTTCAAGGTATTTGTTTTCCAGGTGGGACATTACATTAAAGGCCGCCTCTGCTTGGCAATAGGCTGTTCCTTGTCCCTTGAGGGGTCACTTAAGACAAATCTCTCTGCATTTCTCAAAATACAAAGGGAAGTTAATTTAAATTCCTTCATCCAGTACATTCTCAAGTTTGGTTTGATTTGTGACCGTGTACAATGGTTCTTTTGGAATCTTAAAGATTACATCTGCATCAACTGTAGTCTCGTGTGCTTCATTTTGAGAGCAATACTATTCATAAAGCTGAACAAAATCAAAGTTACCTTTTGAAAAGGTAGTGTGGTGAAATAGCATGAGTTTAGGGCCTGCTTGGAGATGCACGTAGCGCCTAGTTCAGCTTCAGCTGCAAACGCAACTTTCTTAGGGTCCAAACAGCAATAAGGGCCAGCCTTTGTGAAGAGAAGGTGATCAACTGTTTAGCACCTGCTGTTAGTTACAGATCGTTGTGGAGCTGGTCTCCAACCGGTCACCCAGCTGAAAATGTTTACCGTTCACTGTCTCCTTGTGACATATGGGCGTCAACTCACGGGTTCTTCTGTGAATTCAATGCATTATGGTTTTGAGATTAGAGCACTTTAAAAAATCCAATCTTGACCGTTTGCTCCGTCACTCTGCCTGGTTAACCGCTCCCTGCTCCGCGCAAGGAGTCCAGCTCTCTCCGAAGAGCAATATTGCTTAGCTGATTGTTGTGTCAGCCTTATGCTGGCTGTCTGTGCACGCATGAGTTGTACTCCTGAAGTGTAGTGTGCAATCTTGCATCCGTCACCGTTTTGTCCCTCAGATGTGCTGACACAGATGTGTTTTGAGCAAGGCAATTTCTTCTTTCAGATTCTGTAATGAGAACAGTCCATGTCCATTACCGATCTTTTGGTCTTCGTGGGGTCCTTGGAATAAATGCAGCGTGAATTGTGGTGGAGGGATTCATTCGAGGCAGAGGTCCTGTGAAAATGGAAACACATGTCCAGGCTGTGCCGTGGTATGTATTGTTTGTTGGCATTGAGTGAGGGGCACCCATTGATATCTAGCACCTAGGGACTTGCTGTTTAACTCTTCTCTCCATCTTTGTTTTATTTCTCAAACTAAAAGAAAATGCTACCCTCAGCTTTTGCTGGAGAGGGTGCTGAAATGAACTGGGAAGCAGAGAAGTGGCAGCTCTCCAGTCAGTGAGATTGCTGGAGACAACGACAGAGTGTATGTGCGTAGGTGGGGACAGACTGGTGTACAGAGGACTTCCTTAGGCTTAGCCATCACATTCTTTACCTGAAAGGACTTTTTTCTCTCAGTCCCACTCCCAGTGATGATCCTGTTGAGTCAAGAAGGCCCTGCACTCTTCAGAAATTGGTCTCACTGTCATACATTTGTAAGCAACAGGTCAGACACTTAGTTAACCCAGCAGTGAGGCAATGGCCTCTTTATTTGCCATTTCCTATTCCAGCAGATGTTTTCTGCAGCTATTTTAATGTTTTGTGGAGAATTTTTTTCAGTGTGAGCAGATTTGATCTGGAACCTCCCATCTGTTCACAAGCTGTTTGGCATTTACTCTAGAATTGTGAAGTCCTGAAACATTGTGTTTCTCTCTCTCTACCAGAAAAAAAACTTATTTATTTATTTTTAAGCAAGAACACAATGTTTGTGACTGGAATCCCTTCCACAAGCAGCAGGAATCTTAAAGGCCCCAGATCACCTTAACCCCATCCAGCCCAATTGTTGTCCATACTTAATGGACAATCTCCACCGAGGGTGGCGCATGGTTCATAGCTCTCACTAGAGACTTCTGAATGCTAACTAACCACAAAATAGCTGTAAAAAGGCATAAATTATACCCATCTTAAAAATAAAATACTAAACTTTTTGAGGAATAAATCTTACTAAAATGTTGTCCTCATATGGCACTTCTAGGCTGACCTGAGAGCCGCAGCTCAGGTCACAGCAGTAATTTATTTGCTGTTCTTACTGGAACAGGCTGCCCAGGGAGGCTGGGGAGTCTCCTTCACTGGAGGTGTTCCTGTGTGACTTGGTCTAGGTGATCCTGCTGTGGCAGGGGGATTGGACTAGATGATCTTTCGAGGTCCCTTGCAATCTCTAATGATTCTATGATTCTTTGTATTGCCCAAGGTACCTGCCCCTAAGGTACCCAGCTTTCAAAGCCCCACGAGACTTTGAGTGAGCAAAGAATCACAAGCCTGAATGAGATACAGAAATTGTGAGAATAGTTGAGGTCCACCTGAAGCTGTGCTTCATACTCACCAGATTTTGAGCTATGCTTATAGCATGCATTTGAGTCTGTGAGGTCAGATAAGGTGGAGAGGGGTTGATTTAGATCCAGATCATAGCTCCTTATTTTCTAGAGTGTAAATACATCTGTCAGTTAGGCTCTGCCGTTCAATAAGTAAAGAGAGAGTGGTTTTCTTTTTTGGCAGGAATATAAGACCTGCAACCCAGAGAGCTGCCCGGAGGTGCGCAGGAACACACCCTGGACCCCTTGGATGCCCGTCAACATCACGCAGAATGGTGCCCGCCAGGAGCAACGCTTCCGCTACACGTGTCGTGCCCAGCTGTCTGATCCACATGAGCTGCAGTTTGGGAGGAAGAAAACAGAGAGTCGATTCTGCCCCAATGATGGCTCAGCAGTGTGTGATACTGACTGTACGTCTGGCCAGCTCATGGGGCAGACTTTACCTTGGTAGTGGAAGGGGGATTCTCTCAGAATAGCAAGAAGCTGACTGTATGTGTAAAGTGTTGACCAGGGTTGCTGCAGAGTGGGAGAGATGGAGAGAGCCCGGTGACTTAGAGATCAATACAGTTGTGAGCTTTGTGCTTATGGCAGTGTATAGACTTGTTGAAGCATCTGTTAGACCGGCCCAAAGAGAACTGTCATGTACTGGGGATGCAGAGAGGAAGAATCATAGAATCATTAGAGATTGGAAGGGACCTGGAAAGATCATCTAGTCTAATCCCCCTGCCACAGCAGGATCGCCTAGACCAAGTCACACAGGAACACATCCTGGTGGGTCTTAAATGTCTCCAGAGAAGGAGACTCCACAACTCCCCTGGGCAGCCTGTTCCAGGGCTCCGTCACCTTCACTGGGAAGAAGTTCCTTCTCATATTTATGTGGAACTTCCTGTGTTCCAGCTTACACTCATTGCCCCTCATCCTATCACTAGATGACATTGAGAGGAGCCTGGCTCCATCCTCCTGACACCCACCCTTCAGATATTTATAGACATTAATGAGGTCANGCTCTCCAGCCTGTGCACCCTAATCCCTCATCCAAGTCATCAATGAATAGATTGAACAGGACTGGTCCCAGCACCGACCCTTGGGCCACTCCACTAGATACAGGCCTCCAACTAGACTCTGTCCCATTGACCACCACTCTCTGGCTTCTATCCTGCAGCCAGAGCAAAGCTGTTTCGCAGTACAGCATACCCTTACTCCTCTTTCTCTCTGGAACACTCCTTGTGCAGTGCCTCTGTCTTTATACCCTGCAATATTGCTGTGATGCAAGGTGGTGTCCTGAGGACACTGCCTCAACTGCCATCATTTATTGCCCAGAAAGGGCAATATCAAGGTTATCAGCAAACCCTGTTTGTGTGTACAGATTTCTTCTTGTGTCTAGATTAGTTGTGACCCTGTGGAAAAAAACTCTTGCAGGGGATTTCAACAAAATCTCTCCCCCAGATCTTTTGATTTTATTCATAAGCTGAAGCCCTTTTAAAAAGTCCAGCTGGTTAATTTTTGATCTTGTCATGTCTTGTTTGTTTTTTTTTTTTAAGCTCTTGTTGATGACCTCCTCAAGACTGGTAAGACCTCTGCACGGATTATCAATGGGGGCTGGTCCTTTTGGGGAGCCTGGTCTTCCTGTTCCAGGGACTGTGAGTTGGGCTTCAGAACCAGAAAGAGAACATGCACAAACCCTGAACCTAAAAACGGTGGCTTACCCTGCGTGGGGTCAGCGACGGAGTACCAAGACTGCAATGCACATCCCTGCCCAGGTAACCTCGATCATCTGCCTGCATGAAATTTGGAGGTGTTTATGTCCATCTTAATGATAGATCGACAGACACCCCAAAAAAACCTGTATTTCCAAGCTGCTACTTTAAAGTCTATTTCTCGGTATTTTTCTTGTTTTTTTAAAGCTATTGTAAGATACTGTGATGTTCAAAGCTATGACTTGTGTTTTGCTTCGGATCAGAGGGTAACACAGCCACATCCTATAGAGGAAGTAGTGTTGTGGCTGGTCTAGCAATTTTTTGCTCCAAGAAAGTTTGATTCTCCATCCAGTGGAGGGCATCTTGGTGCCTCTGCACCTGGATGAGGAGACAGGCTTTAATAAATTTGGCTTAATACTGTGTAGAGATGCTTGATGTGGTGGTTCTTCTTGTGAACACTTGTTTCTTCCCCCTCTCCTGCTTACGTATTGTTCTTGCGATGGGCATCTACTCTTGACATCAGTTCCCATTTCCTGCACAGCCAGCAGGGAGTATTCTTGCCTGGTTTCCTGGTTTTCGAGTTTGTCCTCATATTTATGTTGCACTCCTGGTCCAGAATAGTAATAATAGATTATTGACTGTTGATTCTTTCTCACTTACCTGTTTTGCACTGTAATAGCCAGCCTAAATTTAAGTGATCTTACACAAATTACTTTTTCTCTGCAGTTCCAGCAATTATCTGCCTCTGGCAGTATAGTTTGTGGCCTACACTTGAAAACATTGCATTACGACAGTATTATTATTCTAAAATTCAAGACAAAGATAAAATTCCAATGCAGATGTGATCAGAATATGCAGCAAGACTGTAGCAGGAGTGCCACGTGTTGCACTCTATGGCCTATAAAACTAATATAACTCTAGCATAATAAAGGCAGCTATTAGTACTATTTTGGAAGCTCTCAGTGGCTTTTCACTAATGTCTGTGCCTTCTTCTGTGCTTTTTTCCCCCCTTGGACACTATGATGTTTTACAATCTGTTCTGAGTGCATGACTAGTATTTCTCTGTGTCTCCCTCCTTCCCTGCCTCATTCAATGTTTATATACAATTCCTGGGTTTATCTTGCACTAAGTCATGAGGTTATTGTCTTCTGAATGGATGGCATGTGGACCTGTAAATCAGGTAGCCTGACAAGGTGGGGGTGGGAATCAGAGCTCTTAGGTCCCTTCTTAGTTGTACCATTAACGTGTCACTGGGCTGTGCTCAGATCGTAGAACCATAGAGCGGTTTGGGTTGAAAGGTCCCTTTAATGGTCATGGAGTCCAGCCCATTGCTCTGCAATGAGCAGGGGCAATAAATAAACCCTCTGAAATTTCCACTTCCTAAAGGCTGAAACTACAGGACTTGGGGGCTATATAAGTTCCACTGAGGTTGTGCACCACTTTTCCCCCAAGTAAATCTGCTGCTGCTATAGGTCAAGCATCAAGAGAATGTAATGATAACGACAGTGTTTTCTTACAAGGAGGGGTAGAACAGAACAGTACACTGCAGTGGCTGCCCTTAAGAACAGTGCCTATTTTGGCAGTTTATCATGAAAAGTCTTTTTGTGCATAGACTGCATCTGCAGAGTGCAGCACGTTTTGCCCGCTTTTGATATGAAGCTCGTGTAGTCAGGCCCAATATCCTGGGGTGCAAGAAGTGGCTAGCTAGTCTGGGCAAGGTGGATCTGGAAGGTGAGATGTGGGGACTTTCTATTTTGTCACAGTGAGAGGAATAACCAGTGATATCTGTCTCTCTCCCCTTGCTTTTCAACATCCTTCAGTGAAAGGCTCATGGTCTTGCTGGACTCCTTGGTCTCACTGCTCAGCAACCTGTGGAGGAGGGCATTACCAGCGCACACGGACTTGCACCAATCCAGCTCCGTCTAGTGGAGAGGATATCTGCATTGGTCTGCACACTGAGGAGGCCCTTTGCAACACACACCCATGTGAAGGTAGCCATTTCTCGTCTCTGCTCTGGTTGGCTTGGGTGGTGGTGGGAGCACAGAGCGTCTCAAACTGTTTAAGAAGTATTTTGGGAAAAGGACCAGTTAGAAGCTGTCCTGTCCATCCAGTAAGTGTCTATTGAGTTGAGTCCAAAGGAGACATCCCAATGTGAGACTGTAATGCATCACCTTCTCCTGTACCTGTTTACTAGCCCCTGCTCTGGCACTCTGTTTCCGAACAGGGAAATCTTGTTAAAGACTGATCCACTTAAAGTAATTGGAAAAAGCAGGAGGTTGGTTCTCGGCCTGAAAGCCTACAAGACAAACAAAAGGAATCACGAAGCATCAGTCTGTACAGTTGCTGAAGGAACAGTCTTTCTTCTTACTCAGGCAGACAGACGAGCTTGTGCTACATGTCAGAGGTCAGGCTTTAGATCTGTGCTAGTTTTCAACAACCTTCAAGTCTTTCTGATCCAGTGCAGGCTCACTCCTGCCCTTAGGAACATCAGCAGAACTGTCTAACTGCTGTAACACCTGCTGACTGCTTGAGGAAGCATCGTCAGTACTTGAAGGTCCTGGTGCAATGCTGCCCCATCTAGCTCCTAACCAGAGAGCTGATACAGGAGCTTTTAAGACAAGCCTCTGCTGTGCCTTGCTCAGGCAGCTTGTTTGGATCCATATTAACAAACTAAAACCTGAGAAGTAGCGTATGATGCCTGTACTGTTATTCGTATTGAGGAAATGAAATCCATTAAAGGCCCCTGGATTAGATGTGTGAGAGAGGTCCAGGCCAGGATCCTTCAACACAGGAGAGGTTTGATTTTCACAAGGGATCTTCTACATCTTGGTGATGTTGTCTGTGTGTTTTCCTGATCTTGGAATTTCAGGTGGCTGGTCAGAGTGGTCGGCGTGGAGCCTGTGTAATGAAGAGGGCATCCAATACCGCAGCCGTTACTGCAAGCTGCACAGCCCAGACTCCTCCCAGTGTGTTGGAAACAGCACCCAGTATCAAGATTGCTTGTATAATGAAATTCCTGGTATGTACAGTGTCATGGAGGAGGGAGAGGATAAGCCAACTCTGGAGGGCATCTGGTACCCAGATTGTCAAACAAGGCTGAGATTTTCTCTGCTATCAATTGAGATTGGATACTTCTAGAAACACAAACAAACAAACATGCTGTAAAAGGGTGACTGGCATTCCTTTGAGACAGCTTACCAGCTTTTTAAAACTGATCTACCTAGGTCTGTAATAAAGAGCTGGTATTGCTTTGCCTGAATTGATGCTTTAACCTTGCATAGTTCATCACAGGCTGAGTTATAGGAATTCTCTCTCTTCTTAGTATGGATAGAGACAGCACAAGTTCAGGTATCAAAAGAAGGGTCCCAAAAGAGAGAGGACATAAAATGAGGCAGATGGAGACAATTGGTGTGTGAAGTGAGGAGATTAATCAAGTATCTAACAGTGACTCTGCTGTTGGACAGACGGTCATCAACACCTTCCACCCTGTGTTTTTGTGGAAATTGAATCTCTCAGGCAAATATTTGATCTGAGTGTAGACTGAATAACCCGTTTCCACATGTTTTTTTCTGGAGTGCTTGCTGGTACCTGACTGAAATACCTGCCTTTAAAATCTGAGATTTCTAGACAATGGTATTCTGCTTTTTCATGGTTTTCTCCACTATCTTCTTTCCTCTAAATTGAAGAATCTAAACATTGATCAGGTAACAGTACTGGAATTGTCAAGCCTATGGAGTGATTTTGTTGCCTGTGTTTCATGCCCTGAGATTATCTTTCCATTTAGAGACACTCTCAGCTTGCTACAGAACACATGAGCACCTTCTTGAGTGTGGAGCACGGGGGGTTTGATTGCCGAAAGTGATGGCAAAATGACAACTTTCTCCAATCTTCTCTTTGTTTAGTGATCCTGCCAGCCTCCAGCATCGATGAGGGCACAAACTGTGGAGGTAGGGTACCACTAACTATATATCTTATTTTTATCTTAACCTGACTTCTTTTCTGCCTGTGCAGTATCAATTAAACCATTAATCTATAGAGCTTGTATCCCACTGATAGCCTTAATTCCACAGGAGTCTTGCTGTCTGAGTCAGACTGGAGGAAGATATCGCATGTCCGCTTGTCAGCTCCAAGGTTTTTGTTTATTTTGGGGCTTTGATTGGCCGCAGAGTGTCATTCATTACCAGGGAGCACATTGCTCGTCTCTGTCGCTTTCCAAAAAGTAAGTCGTTTAGGAGATAGGAAGGGATATGCCTCTTTCCTCCCCTGTAAGCCTGCTTGGAGGCAGGTGTTTTTAAATAACTTATAAAAACTTCAATAAGCAGGGTCTACTAGATCTTTTGTGGATATAGTATGAGTCTAGAGTTTATGCTTGACCTCCAAGCACTTACGTTCACTTAATACACCACCTCTCACGGAAGCTGAGTCTTCTTTCTTCATGTAGCTTGGGAAGATCCAGCTGTCAATACCAGGTTTCCACTGCCCTAGGCGCCCTTGCAGTAAAAGTGTACACTGAAGGAAATGCCACCTTTTGGTGATATCTTAAAACCCTAGTTTCACACTAATGGCCATGTCAAGTCCTACTAGCTTGACATCCCTGCTTTCCCAAAATCTAGATCACCTGCAGCCTGCCAAAATCTCTTCTTCCCATGGAGCTCATGGGAGATAAAGCATCCTACCTGTGGCATGGAGATGCAGCCTCTTGGATTGTGGCTGTGGAGCAGTCAATGGGATTAAGATTTCAGCACCTTGCTTTCTGCGTCGCTCCTCCCTCAGAGGGTGTAACATACCTGCTTGGTTCCAAGACTCCTTGCTATGGCTTGGGCTCTGATGCTTCACACTGTGTCTGCGTTTCTGTCTTGTACCACCTCCATTGTATCTGTGGCTGCAATGCGCATTGGACCATAGCTAATGTTATTTATTACCTGGTGTTCTACAATATTTGGCAAGGAAACCAATCAATAGAAATTCTGTTGATGCATCTCAGAAAATCTATATTTTCAAAGTGATGACCCAGAAAGCTTTGCCCCGGGGGATGCACACGCAGCAAACAAAATCATTTGATTTTTCCCTAAGATATGGCTAAAAGTCATCTGAAAAATCAGATGGGTCTGAAGTCAAATGTGAAACGTAAGAAAGCTTTATGGTTTACAAAATATTTCCTACTGTAGAGACTTGCAAGTCTGTCAGTGAAATGAAACACTCAATGCAGTATAAGCAAAGTTGTGCAGGAGAAGGAGATGGCAGTGTCCTGTGGCTTTCCTGAACACAGTTGCATACTCTGTGTTTTAGCTGTAATGACTGACATAAATCAGGTGGAGATGTTTAGAAACGAAATGTCTTTGTTTAAATTGTTTTAACGTTTAGTAAGAAATTGTCACCTTTCTGCTGATTTTTAGGACCATCATCCAAAGCCCAATGGCAAGTGGTAATCTTGCAGTAGGATTTTATATTGTGGTTTAACATCAGTCTAATAACTTCTGCATGTTCCTCACTATAATGATGATTGAAGTGCATTCCTTTGCTGTAGAACTTTATCAGGTTTGTTCCTTTTAAACTCGGGAGGATATTTTCTAACTCAAGATTAGAGGAGAGCCATACACTAATGGGCAGAATTCTCTATTTGAAAAGCATATCAGTTAAAATATGACATGGCACCAAAAAAACTGCACACCGTGATCAGATTAAGAATGAACCTCATTTAAAGCCACTCTCTGAGTAGTCCCTTCCACTTCTTTGCACACAGTCGAGTTACCACAGCAGTCTGTTGAAATGAATTGGCTTTTTAATCAACATGGGAATTTTGCTGCTGTAGTCACCACTGCGTTGATGTGGTTAACCCCCAGGACAGCTGCCCTGGGGGGCCACAAGTGAGGGGGTCACCCCCAGGCACTAGGGCCGTATCATTTCTGTTTGGAAGATGCAAAGGGAGAGGAAAGGCAGCAGCAATTGGAGTCATCAGTTTTCTGTAGATTCCCCCCTGCACATAGCACAGGGTCATTAAGTTTTGCTACCCAAGATTGCCTCTGGTTGCTTCATTAACTTGGTGGCTGTAAAGGTTGCTGCTGTTTGTTCTGTTATCAGTGGAGATCTGCTGGTGGTTGGTTTTAGCATGGGGCTTGAAATTCTCTTGAGGTGAGGGAGGAACAAGGAGTTCTGCTTGACTTCGCCTTCCCCTCACCAGCTGGAATTGTGAGCTAGGTACCTCCCAGCACGTGGGATGCACGGCTACAGCTCCTTCCAGAGGCTGATGCTCTACTTGGAGGGTGCTGTTGCAGTCTCACGTGGACAGGAGTACTCTAAGAGCTTTTCTGTTTGAAATATTTGCACTGTAGACACCTGCCTGCAACTGGCATCCTATCTGTGGGATTTGTGGAGAAAGCCAACAAAGAGGTGTTTTACAAGCAGCGTCCCCCTTTCCTTTGTCCACCTTGTCTTTCATATTCCCCCGAGAACACCTATTTCACTGTCAGTGGTACAAATACAGCTCAGAGGCAGTGCAGACATGGCGAAGGCAATGCTGCCTTGTGAACAGCAAGAATGCTGAGCACACTTGGATTACATGGGGAAGGAATGTGTGTCCCCCCCGCCCCCACACACACTCCCGTAGGCATTTTGGGCAGCCAACGAAAAGAGCTTTCCCCTCCCTTCCTTCCCGTCAGAGACACGCTGAGCATTTTTATCCCTGTATTTCCCTGACATGCCCATGCCCTGGAATCCATTTGTGTGTATTGTTTGTAGGGCTCATTTCTTTAGCTGTCAGCTTAACATAATGTTTAGTTTCAATATCAATAGAGGAGAGAGAGGAAAGACAGGGAGGGAGCTTTGAGAAAACTGCATGAACCTGTTAAACGGCACCAAGCAGAGCTGCAGAGAGCAGACCGATTTGCAGGGAGATTATGTCAGTTCATGTTAGAATGTAAGACTCTGGCTTCAACAGCTTATTAGTCTTGATCCTGGAGATGTCATCACTCTGATTTCACCTGTGGTCCTGTCGTGAGAGGGGAAAAGGCTGTTCTTTAAAAATAGCTTCTCTGGTAATTTTCCTTGCAGGTTTCAGTCTCATCCATCTGATTGCCACCGGGGTCTCCTGTTTCTTTGGCTCCAGCCTCTTAACGTTTGTGATTTACGTGTACTGCCAGCGCTGTCAGAGGCAGTCCCAGGAGTCGACTGTTATCCACCCGACCACTCCCAACCATCTCCATTACAAGGGCAACACAACTCCAAAGAACGAGAAGTACACCCCAATGGAGTTCAAGGTGGGGCACTTAATGAGAACTACTGCCAACAGCTTGATGCTGCTTGAACAAACTCTGTGTTTCTGTCATGGTTGGATTGTCAAGGTTTGTGTTTCTGTGCCCAGCTATTGGCATTGCACACAGGGTTGAAGAGGGAAACTGTCACAAAGAGGTTAAAAAGTCCTGTTGCCACACTGGGATTTTGTTCTGTTTAACAGTCCTGATGAATCCCAGTCTGGCAAATGTACGTGAAGAAACTCCAGCCCATTCTGATTGTTGTATGTATACAAATTGTCTTTTCAGAGATCAGTGAGAGCTCATTTCGATGCATTGTTAGAGCGTGGTCAGAGGAAATGGAGGGGAGGAAGAATAAAAATGGAATCTTCCTTAGACAAATAGCTGCGAAAATGTTTGTTGGTAGGATGAGACTCTGGAAGTGCTTTGGGAAATGCCAAATCAGAGATAATGTGAAAGCAGTGATGGTTCTGCTCCTTCTGTCAGTACTAGACAGAGCTTAGCCCGGATAGCCATGCAGAATTGCACGACAGCAGCAGAACTGAAAGCTAAAGCCCAAGGAGAAGTGTGTTGGAGTGGCAGAATCTTGTTGTCATGTCTGCTTGCTACAAAGAACATAATCTGTGATCTTAGCAGATGAGTCTAAGGGTGCAAGAGACAATATGCTGAGACAGTAGTGCACTGTGGTATTTGAGTATCAGTCAGTGGTGACATCTGGGGTCAGAGAGGTGAGCAGTGGAATTGGTGAAGGGTCTTCATGTCACCACAGAAGGAACAGCCTACCTCAGGTCACTGGAACAGTGTGGAGCATTATTTGGGACACAGACACAAAAGAAAACCCTGCAGCCTCTTTTCCTTTGTGTAGCTGTGTGCGGTCGATACTTCAGTTGTCCATTTATGGCTTCTGACTGAGACCCAACAATAAGCTCCACAGTGAGACCATCTAAATGCCCTGTGTCTTGGGGACTGGGATTTTACAAGGCTGGGCACAGGTTGATTCCTGACACTGGGCCATGATGTACAATGAGGATCCACAGCTGAACTAAGAGCTTGCATGTGATCATTTGAGAAGAGTCAATGTTGTTTTGTTATTTTAAAAGAGAACAGTTTGAGCTGGGAAATAACAGGCAGTTTGGCAATAAGCATTTGCTGAATTCCTTGTGTTGAGCATTGCAGGCTCTCAGAGGATCCTACTGCCTGCAAACGCTGCCTCAAAAACACTTTTCTTAGCAGCAGAAGACTCCAGTTGCATACAGTATAATGAGGGTGCAGAGTCACAGCGCAACTCAACGTGAGGTTGCGGAAAGTAAATCACGTCAAGCAAATTGAATTCCTTTTTTAAATTAAATAAATATTGATCTAGATAGGAGTGAAGCAGCAGCCATATTGGGATTTTCAGAGGCTTTTAACAAAATTTCACAGGATATATTATTCTACACACTCTGCATGCACAGATTAGGTAATAAATTATTAAGACGGGTAAAGAACTAGGACCTGATCCTGGAAACTTTGAACTGTGAGATTAATCCTTTCATTTATGTGAGTAGTTGTGGTAATGTCAATAGGAAGACCCAGGTAAGAAAAGCTTATAGGAATAGAGATGAGCAAGAGTATCGCCTCGTTTCTTGCCCAGCAAACAATGAAGAACAGAGACAGATTTATTCTCGTGGCCAGAAGCAGGCAGTTACAGGGTTGGCTTTGTGCCATTGGATTTGTATCGTGTTATCACATATCACCAGATGGTGCTAATATAGGATGAATGGTTAAAATTTAGAAGGATGAAGTTGTTTACGGAACGATCTTGATCAATTGGGTATATGGTTTATGAAATGCAATGTATCTGTGCTGAGTAGTGCAGTGAAGGAGAAGTATTAACAAAGCTAAGCAAAGTCTAACATAGCAGCAGATTCTTTAATGTAGTATCAGGAGGGAGTTGACCTCTTTGATCGATTCATCTCCTAATACTTGATCTAGTGAGTAGTAATGGTGAGCAGCTGTTAAGTCTTCTTTTGAGGCACACAGATTGCCCAGACGTTAGATCAAGTTTTGTAAGGTCCAGTTTATTTAAAGGAAGGCATCAGTTAACTGGAACTGCATGAGTTAGGCTGGGGGGAAAAGGGACTTGGACACAAGGAGAGATAGACCAGATGGGGCTTATTTATAGAATGTTAGGAAGTGAAAGAGTTCAAGTGAATAAATCTGCAATCACCGGGCAGACCAAAACAAAGTGTGTAGGAGCAAGGGGCTATTGCTAAGAAGAACTCAAAGTCACACTCTGTTGGCTTGGCAGACAAGGCAGAGAGATTTACAGAGAGGGTAAGATCTGTTTATCAAGTGAAGCCTCTTTTCTCTATTTCTGTTGAATATTTCTCTTTGTTGTACCTCTTTCTTAAACTCTTGCCTGTCTCCTTTAATGCTACGCATTTGCCACTCCTCATTGTTCCCTTGAAAGATACAGCATTAGCCCAGTAAGAGGGAGTCTGCATGTGCTCTGTGCTGTGTAATTCACGTACAGAGCTTGTTATTAGCCAGCTTTATATTTAGGAATAACTGGCAGATTTTTGTGAGGGTCAGGAGGGAATTTTTGTGCCTTCAAGGAGCCTGTGTGGTTTTATTGTGACGCTGCGCAATTAACACACAAATGGCGGAGAAACTAAAATTCACCTTCTGGAAAATGAGGGTAGAGCTAAGCTTGGATATGGACCCATCTGAACTTAAACTCTGTATGTATCAGAGACAGTAAAGCCACCTGAAATTCAGGTTCTAAACCCAAGTAAGTTTTTATTCATCAGATGACAAGAAAATTGCCCCCAACATTTTTTAGGTAATGAAAGCAAAAGAATCATTGTAGGTTTGTGTGTGCATGTGTGTGTGTGAAAGGGTTAATAAATCTGTGATTAAGGAAATACGTGATGTGGAGACTACTTTTCAGTGACAGGAAATGGTAATACGCAGTGACATGATGGCAGCAGAAAGCTGAGCATATGCACAGGTCTATTATTTTCCATTCTTTGTTAATAATAAGCCTTCTGCAACCATCTTTAGTTTGTTTTCATCTTGAAATATCTTTGCTTTCCAACCAGCAGGTGAACACAGTAGAAAGTTTGGCAACGTTAAACGTTGCAATATACGGCACTGAACGCAAACGCCTAACCCAAGGTGAACTGGATATGAAGGCAAATTTTAATGAAGGAAGTTCTAGCTGATACGAGCTGTGTTGGACATTTCAGCACAGCAGTGCAGTAATGCAGACCAGACCTAAATACCTTAGGTAATGGTGACCTATTGATCATTTAGCTGACACTCACTTGCTTAGGCAGTGTTTTTCACAGGGGTGTTGTTATTTTTGATGGCTTCTTTTCCCCTCCTCTGCTTTCTCAAGAATGCTGTGAAGGCTTGTTATTACCTGTTTCAGCCATAACATCTTAAAAGATGTCATGCATATGCATTTACCAGCAGCACGTTGATTTTGATTTGTTATTCTCAGAGTGTAGGGGAGAGACCTTTTGGGTCACCTAATAAGCAGCTCGTGTTTCACGAATTGGTTAAAGTTCATACAGCACTCAGACAATATTGAAGACTCTGCAGAACAAGAGCATAATGAAATAAAAATTATCTGCTCTTCACACTTTGGCATGATGGGCTCCAGAGTCACCTGCAACCTTCCCAGTGCTGCCACACCAACTAGATAATAGCTGGCTATCAAAGCAGGGAGGACATCCTCTTTTTAAACGTCTTGCTCTAGCTACTCAGTGAGTTACTTCTGCGGGTGTCTTATTAGAAACACACTGATGGAAAGCCAGATCATCCTGCAGGAGAAGCTGGAGGATGTATGGTCAAGGTTGAGCCCTTGTGAATTAGGAGCTCTTGGAACAGCCACACATGGTCTGGGTGGTTTGGACTGAACTTCTTCCTATTGCAAAATCCTCTGCCAGTAAAGAGAGCCAAGATTTTATTCTACACAGGATTTGGATAGATAAAAGCATCTGCACATTGGTCCAAATCCAAAATCCAGTGTCCTTTGGATCAGACCAGATGGGATTAGGAAGAAATGTAAGTTTGCAGGATGGTTATGATGATGATTCTGCAAATTTTCTCCTTAATTGCACCGGACAGACCTGCCTCTGTCCTTCCTTCCTTAAAAACAACTTTAGTCACGAGTCACACAGTTGAACTCTTCTGTGCTGATGCTTCAAATGACCTGAGGAAGCACCTGGGAATTGCATCTGCTCTTGCCATCACCTCTGCTCTGGTAGAAGCTAAGGGCCAAACTGAAGTTGTGCTCACCCAAAAGAGTCAGTTGTGTCATTGAACAATTCTACTGAGAAGGAAGATGAGGTGAGAACTGTGTGAGGTCACAGGATATGGAAATCAAGGAGTGTGATGTGTTGTCTGATACCCCAAACATTCTAGGAGGACATCAGAACAATACACATTACGTCAGTAGGACTGTGAGCCCTGCACTTGACTGATTTTATAAGCAAATATGAATGCAGCTACCTGAAAAAGTGGGGAATATTCAGGAGATTATTTGGGACTGTGTCTAAATTAGAAGCTACAATAAGTATTTTTTAATAAAGTGAGAACAACCTTGTTGGGAATCAAATAACAATGCAGAGCAGACGCACCTCACAAAGGACTCCGGGCACTCTGATCCACACTTCATTACTCATCCCGAATAAGTCATGGCAATAAAATACCAGTGTGGATGGTTATGAAACAGAAACCAGTTCTGTCTTTGGAAGAAGAATATTTCTGTTTAAAATAACAAGCTGGGTGTTTCCTGTGATTTTCAACAGTGCAGAAAGAAGTACAGCCCAGGACGCAGGGGATCCCTGTATAGATTTGTAATGTCTCTCTCGATGATGGCTACTAAAAATCACACCTTTTTATAGAACTACAGCCAGTGGATCCGGTTTAAATGAACTTTAACTACTGACAAGACCCCTAGGGGAATGCTTGTCTAAGTCAGCCTCAGTATCTGAGGATGCTTTTTTCTCTCTGCCATGGAAAACTGAGGGCTTCAGTGTCCTGTCACTTAACTTGATATGTTGCTCCTTCAACTAAAATTGGCTAGGCTGTTTATTTGTAGTGATCACAGCACATCCACTGATACCACTGTGATACTGGCTTTTTCCCAGTGATCCTTTCACTCACCGTCCATCGTCCCAGCCCCAGAAAGCATAAGCCAGCAGCTAATGTGACCCAATATCATCAATATGTTATCAACAGCCTCCCTTAAGTACTTGCTTTAGCTGCTTGGCATTTTAGAAGGAGATGTAGCTGGAAAAAATAAATGTGCACACACATGTATGTATAAATATAGTAGATCAGACTGAAACATACAATTCATTCTCAGTGAATTTCATGTTTAACAAAGACTATTTCCCCTGAACAAAGTGGCATTTAAGAACCTTAAGTGCTTGTGTGGCAGAGTACATATTTTTAGTACTTACCATGAGTACAGTATTATTTGAAAAAGAATAGTAGGGGCAGGGGGTTGTATTGGCAAGTGAGCATTGTGCCCTTTCTTGTATGATCCTGCACTGGCGAATATCACTTCAGGGGACTCTCCATTTGCATAATGCCTGCTAGAAAGGGAAAGCAAGAGAGCTTACTGATGGGGAAAAAAGGATTAAGTGGTGCATCTCAGTCAAAATCTGTTAGTGTTTCTTCTCCTTTTTATATTGTTGGGTCAAGTCAAATTGAGCAGTCAAGCGTGCCCGGAGGTGTGGTTGTGCGGGTTGCTGTGTGCAAATCACAGATATCTCCCTCCCACTGTTACATTATTTAAGTGCAAGGGAAACCTCCAGTCCAGATCTGAGTGTTCGCCTGCTCCTGCTCCCTCTGGGATGCTGAGCAGCTGCTCACCATGGTCTTCCAAATGGAATTGGTCCCTGCTTCATATGCTTTTCATACAAACCCTTCACTACTTTGCAGGGCTGTCATTGCTTTCCAAGGGGTGGGAATCCGTTGTTCCTGTTCCCCCTCCATTTTGAGATACCCCCCCCACCTTTTGGGATGGCTTTTTGTTTTCCTCTTTAAGCCATATAGAGAAGTTTTAAGTGCCAGTGGGAGTAGCTGCTTCATATTCATCCTGTCTTGGTTGACTCAGCACTGTCCTGTCTTCCTTGTATGACCAGGGCAGGGATACAGTGCTCCGCTTTCTCACCATCTAGGCTGGTCACCATGGGTGCTCACACTGGCTTGTTTGTGGGGGTGTGTAAGTGCAGTTGTGGTGATGTGTGGATGCAGGTGAGACAGGTTTGCAGGCAGACAAGTTGTGTTTTGTTTTGTTGTAATTAGATCAATGAGTATAGATGGAACAATCTGGCAGGTTTTGGAACATTTGAGCTACTATTTCAGACCTGAAGACAGATACATGAGTTCAGAGGTTTATCTGATTTTCCCAGCTACACTAATTGATCTAATAATTGATATTTGCTTGCAATTTTAGCCTTTCCAGATTTCTCTGAGGTTGTCCTGTATCTGTTCCCACGCACTGACCTGTTCTGGAAGAAAGAATTAAAGAACTTCAGGAATGGGGAGAACAAAGTGGTGGTTCCCTGGCTGTTGGGTGTTTGCATGACTTCCCTTTACTGGTCAGGCGAGGGGCATTTCAGATAGAGCCTAACCTCGTTGGCTAAAATGGGATGGTCCTTCCTTGGTCCAGGTGCTTGGAACAGCCTCCTTGTCTCCTCAAAGCTCTGTCTGACAGTGTTCGGTATACTAGCCAAACTGAGAAACCCTCAGTAGCCACAAGAAGTGGAGGATGAATGGATTATGTGTTTGCAGAAGTGTTTAAAGGGAGTCGTGAGAAAGGCAGGGAGCTAAAGGAAAGGGTGACAATAATATTAGACAGACAATACACACTGGAAAACACCTGACCTTTGTGGCATACTTGGAGGGGACGTGCCTCAGCAGTCTTCTGGAACAGCTTCAGTGGTGAATAGTAGATTTTTAAGGAGAATTGTAAAGAAATGGAGCTACACACATACAAAAAAGGACAGCTGTGTGTCAGTATAGAGAAGCAGAGCTCGATGTCTAGCGTGTGTTTGGCACTCTGAGAGGACAGCTGAAGTACCTGAGCTTTTTTTTTTTCTTGAATCATGTCTTCCCTGTCCTAGGGAGCAATTGCTGCTGGTGTGCTGGCTGCTGCCGTGAAACAGACTGCAATCTATTGCCACCTTTCCCTGATTCCTCATTTGTATGTGCACAATAGGCTTGGTGCAGGGCAAGCAGGAGTAGCTCTACCTGCATTTCCCAATAGCTGGGAGGATCCTCATTAAGTCAGCTCTAACATCATGCAGAGGTTGGGCAGAAAGCTTGTGAATAGAGAAAAGAGCTGAAAACCTGTGGGTGAATGAATCTTAGAAGGACTGTATCCCAGTCTGTGAGAACCAGGTAATGAACAGCTCCAAGTACCTTTATAAATGTCATGGATCTTGCGCAAACTCCCAATTCTATGAAATGCAGTGGTCATGCAAAAGCTTTGGTAAGAAAACAGGCTGATTTCCTCCAGGCTAACTGAGGAGCTAACTTTCGAGTGAAAGCAGGAGGAGCAAATGGGACTGACTTGACTGTACTCTCATTCACAGCGGCGGAAACTCGTTGAAACGAATCTGTGTCAGTGTTAATAGGCAGACAAATCTGAATTAATATTTGAGAGGCAATATATCCCATTACCTGGTGAAATAAAAGGTGGCTGGTCTGAACTGACAGCTGAGACATGACCTTATGCCAAGAAGGAAGAAATCAAACGCAGTAATTTTTTGCACTGGAGAACAAAGGGAAAAGAAAGCACCAGACTGAGCTGGATAAGGCATAGATTCTCAGCTGGTTAAAAATGTCACGTCAATGTCCATGTGCCTAAGGAAAAGAGCATGGCATTGGTGTCTTCGATAATCTTGTGATGTGTAAATACAAATTGGCTTGGACAGAAATGCTGATGTAGAGACCGAAACCTGGCTAATGGACTGTGAACACTGGGCAATTGTTAATGGGCACATACAGGGCTATGGGGAGGAGCTGTTGGGGCACCGCTAGCAGTAATCCAAGATTTGGCTTTATTTAACATCTTCATTAACGACCTTGGAGAGGGTGTGTTAATTAAACTAGCAGAAGATATTAAATTGGGAGGTGTGTCAAAAAAAACCCAGCCACTGGTATAGAAATAATGGAAAATGACCCAAGAGTTATAAATGCACATAGGAAATAACAAGGTGAAATGCAACGTGGGGAGAAAAGAAAGCAATCTCAAGGAAAATAATCAGAAAACAGCTATTTGGAGGGAAATTTTTGTCTGGAAAGCAGTAGGATTGTAAGAGACTTAATGGAGTTAGCAGATGGCAAATTGCAGCCATTTTTTACCTCTATTTCTATTTTTGATCCTTTTTTTTTTGCACCACTGCAGTTCCACCTTTGCAATTGTCCGTCTACGTGTAGCCAGGTTGCATGACTTGTGTTGATAATTCAACAGAATAAACAGCTCTGAGACCATCTCAAAACTCAGGGCTGCTTGCTCTGACATAACTGCAATGAGGACAGACAACTGCCTTCCCCAGACAGACCTACAGCCACTTACTGTGGCACTTACTTAAGGACAGTTACTGGAAGTCCAGTATAACCCAGTTGCTCTACCTCTGCACCCAATCTAAACTACTACACTGACATTTAGATTGTACCTCTGTTGAGTTCAGCACAGCACAAGGGCAGGTCATGGAGCTCAATGGATGATCCTTCACAGTCACACTGGTGTGTGTGTGTGAGGGACCCAGGAAGGGCACACACCAAGGCACAGTAGTGCAGCAAGGACACAGTTTGCAAGGAGACCTTCCCACGCAGCTGAGATCATGTGCACTAACTCTTGGGAAGCAGCCTGTGGCAGCCTTGAATTCCTCTGATATATACGAGCACTGTGTCGTGGGTGTTGCCACCACCAAACTACTGCCAATCCAGGGATAAATAGCAAGCTTTAGGCTAGACACTAGCACTCGTGAGAGGGAAGGTTTCCATCAATTCCTTGGACTTCCCAGTTTAGAAAAAAAGTAATTGGGTTTTGCTCTATGTGAGGACCAACTTCAGTTGCCTCACTGTGACACAGTTTGTTCTGTCATCTTTCTCATGGGCTTAAAGTCAGAGTTGTGCCAGACCGTCTTTCTAACAATGGTCCTTTATGTTGCCAGCTCTGAAGGTTTTTACAAGCTTAAAATTGCAATAATATAACCTCACTCTCCCCTAAGTACAAGGATAAAACAGCTATTTTCAAACAGTTACTGAAAGCTGTAGCTATTCATTTTCTTTCTAATTGAATGTTAGTTCCATTGTCGGCTGAGCACATCTACAGATGCTGCCGTCATTTGGGGGTTGTTTAATTTATTTACCAATAACAGTGAACAAAGACTGTCCAGACTGGAAATGTGGTGAGCTTTCATGCAAAGGAACATGCAATCATAAGTTTAGTGTCCCAGTGGGAGTTTTTTTTAATCTCCTTTTTGAGGAAGAAACCCTCTTATATAGAAAACAGGTTCCTCACCTGTACATCTACCCTTCGCTGTAAATCCTGCAAACAGTCTTATTGAATTCATCAGGAAAAAAACCTCAATTCATAAACCCTGGACACTGCTGCCTTGGATTTCGGTGTAGGCAGAGCTCCAGAGACTTTATAAAAGCATCAGATGAGATTGTTTATTGTAAGACACTGCACATGGTGTTAAGAAATATTCAAAAGAAGATCCATTTAACTATTAACAATCAGTCAGCTTGCAGTCAATACAGAGGTTCCATAAGGTGCTTCTGGCAACTTTCCGCCTTTCCAGGGTCATTTGCTCGAGAGGCACAGCAAGGGCTGAGGCATCCAGGGAGCATGAAAGCGGCACAGATGTCATTTACTCTCTTGGTGTCAAGAAGTGGTTTTAGTTGTGTGGCTGATTTTGTTGCAGTACAATTGTCAGGGTAATGGTTTCCAAACTTACAGATTCATTACAGTTCTGATAGCTCTGCCTTGGTCCTTCAGAGATGTACACACTGTGGGAAACGATTCATAGTAATGTGTTTCCACAGCCTTGGAATGATGTTCCTAGGATGCGGAAAGCAACCTCCTTAACACGAAGCCATGGCTGGCTCCATAAAGCAGCCGGTCTCCATCAGAAAGGCATTTTGTGCTGTTTGATTTCACTGCAATAAGCAAATGACTGAAAAAGAATCTGTATGGTGGATCTTGGCTTCACTACGTCATTGCACAATCCCCTTATCCCTTTGTTTTCCTGAGGGGCAGTAATGGCATCCAACTGCTGCTGCAGGAAATCTGTTGGATACCGTTCCGAGGAAAACTGGAAAGGCTACCTACATTTTTTTACGGCTAATACTGGGTTCAGAAAGAATGTTGCCCTTGATTTCTGCAGAGGCAGGATGCATATTGGACATTTCTGAGGGCAATGAGGGCAATGAGTTGTCTGCCTGGGTTCTTGTCGCTGGCTGCTCCTCAGGCCCTGATTTTAGACCTTCACCGGTGTCCACAGGCGTGACTGGGGTGACCAGTGTTGCAGCATCGTTCCACTTCTCCAGAGGGTAAAGGGATGACAGCTTCACCATAAATGCTGGACAGAGTGCTATGAAGCTGCCCGGGAAGGTCACACAACCTTTTCTTTCTTCTTTTTACATGTGTAAGGAGGACTGTGTCATAGGTGGAAGAACTGCAATTACACCTGTTGATAGAGAAATAGAAGAGAAACCATAAGGTTGCGGGAAATTGCCCCTGCTCGCTGACTTCATGGGGACTGTGGTGCTGGGTAGCTTGTGAAGATTAACCTACAACATTCCTGGGACGCTTGTGGACTTGCCCCTTGCTAGCCATCCCCAAAATAGGAAAGAGGGTGCTGAGCTCCAGACAGCCGAGTGCTTTCTGTGTGAGAAGATTGAAGAACCCTTCAGCCCGGGGAAACTGCTGTGTGGGCCTTCTTTGGGTTTGACTTGTGTGTCTATCTGACGCTTTTTCAGACACGTCCTTTTCATTTTAGCTTCTCAGAAAAAGACTTAGAATTCCTTGTAGTGGAGGGGGTGGAGAGGTGTACATGTTCTTTTTAAATCAAGTTTTAGAATGTTTGTGGCTGTTTATTGGAAAAAAGGGAAACGTTTGATTTGTTTACATGTGTAAGAAATATTTGTACAGCTTGTGCACGCAGCTGTAGGATGGGAGTAGCCCTGAGAGTCCCGTACGTGAGGATTTTTTGATACTTCTGGGAGAATGTAAGCAAGCAGCTCAGTGGATCATGACTTAATGATTTGGAGCAGAGGCAGAATTTAGGGGAGTAGTGGGCAGGCATCGCTGGACAAAAAGGAACACATGGAAAATCTGAATTATGATTGAGGCTAAAAATATCAATGGAGAAAGCAGAACAGAATGAAACGTGTGTGTGTGGCACAAGAGATTCGTGGTTAACACATTCGGCTCTTGGCCTTACCTTGGGAGAAACAGTGAGTGCATAGCATCATAGAATCATTAGGGATTGGAAGGGACCTCAAAGACCATCTAGTCCAATCCCCCTGCCACAGCAGGATCACCTAGACCAAGTCACACAGGAACACATCCAGGCAGGTCTTAAATGTCTCCAGTGAAGCAGACTCCACAACACCCCTGGGCAACCTGTTCCAGGGCTCCGTCACCTTCACTGTGAAGAAGTTCCTTCTCATATTTATGTGGAACCTCCTATGTTCCAGCTTACGTGTCAGTATTTTCCCTCTGGGGTGAACACCAGGGGTGCAAGGCAGGATATCTACACTTTCTCCTTAGACCCTTCCAGTCCTAACTAAATGCCAGCACAATAACAAGAGTGATAAATTTATTATTTATTTCTGTAAATATTTAAATACTCAGGGTTCCATTGTGCTTGGCATTGGGCAACTCACTGGCAGCCAGACTGGACCTTTTGACTAGTTGACAGATCACATATAATGGAGAAAGCTGCTGCTGTTCTGCTGTCTATTAAAACCATCTCCATCTTAGACCATCTGAAAATGTCCCTGCTTGAGAAAGCAGGTTCCTGGGTCAGACAATTCTTTAATGTGTTAGTCGTACACCAAACCAATGTAATAAAGGGTCATTTAAGAACAGGAGTGGAAGTTGTGCCAGCTTCTGAGTGATCCACTTGGTCAGGCTAGTGCCTGCTGGTGGCCTGCCTTCTGCTAACAGGGTCTTGAATTGATGTTCATGGTGAACAGACCACAAGCAGCAAGTGATATCGAACGTGTCAAGATGGTCTGGCTCCTATGGAAGGGAGGAAGAAGGCAAAGGAATTGGTTGATACCTACTAAGTTCCTCTTCCTCGTTGAATGGAATGCTTTTCTAAACACATCTCACGTGTTAGCTCAGGGTTTGGCCTCATTTTTTATAGGAAATATCATACTTGAACATGTACCAGGAGCTCCTCTCTTCTCAAAGCAGGATAGGACTAAGATGAGGGCCTAAAATGCGTTTCCTTCCAAGTTTGAAATACACTGTGTGTACAGCACAGAGATTTTGCACCGTGTTTCAGTAGTGAGCACTAACCAGACTTCTGGTTCTTTCTGGTCCTTGCTACCACTGATCCTGAGCAAACAGTCCTAAGAAGCTGTAGCTGTTGGCAAGGGGGGCATTAGCATTGGATTTAGAGGGGAGCAGACAGCAAGAAGGAGAAAACCAGGTTGAAAGTCAGCAAGGTGTCATCAGTAAGGAATGCTGGGTGCTTAGATGACTGACATGTTTCTCTACAGGATGGTAATGTAGAAGGTCTCAGGCAGCAAAGACAAGCGTTCAAGTGTTTCTTCCTTCTCTGAAACCTCTGCTGGTTTCTAGAGCCTCAGGTTACTAGAGCCCTTGCTGTGCTGCTTTAGTCCTCCCTGTGCTGCTTTAGTCAGCTAATTTACTGCAGCTACAGGTAAGTGCCTACAGACACAGAAGGATTGTCCCTTCTAAGAGGAACTAATGAGCACTGTCTTGAACAACTACTTCTTTGCCACTGGAATGTCGTTGACTTGGCTCAGAGATGGCCGAGGTGACGAGGCACTTGTAAGGGTTGGACTATGAGCAAGGATGTGGTCTCTGTTAGTTTTTGTGGTCTCCTGTACTTTGTGATGGTTGTGATTCTGAGCCTTTCCTATTGGGACTAGTCAATATTATTTGGAACACCCATGGGTGCAGCAGACTGTTTTCATCCCCACAGCAAGTCCAGTGAGTTCAGGCTGTGAGGAGGCTCTGACCTTGAGAGTGCAGCTCATATAGCACTGGCAGAATATCTTCCAAAAGGAAAGTCATTGGCCATCCCTGTACTGTCGCAGTGAAGAACTGCAGGATGAGAGCAGGGGTTAAAGCTCCGAGGAGAACAGTGCAGGAGCTCACTCAGTGAGATTGAACTGCTGCTGTCTGCCTCTGTGTGTGTGTGTGCATCTCTAAAATTCACTGCTGCCTAATTTTCTGACTTCAAAATCTGAACCAGTTTCTAGTACCAAGGAACCTAATCATCTATTCATTAACGTTTGAGGACAATAGTTTTGCTTGGGGACATGCTAAGGCAGCACACATTGATCACAGTGATTCAGGACAGCACTGCCATCACAGTGTTTACGGAGACAAATGATTTGCAGCTAATTGCATTACAATTCCGTTAAACTATTTTCAGGAGGTACTTCCCCAAGATATCAGCCCTCCTTCAGAAATACAGCAAAAAAAACCAAAGGAGCAGTTGTGGGGTTTTTTTAACTAGTAATGGGTGATATGAGAGCATGAAGGGGGGGAAGAGACAATGCAAATTGTATTAAACAAATGCTAACTCTACTGTAAGGGGCCAGTTTTAAAACATCACAGAAAATCAGGGATTGGAAGGGATCTCGAAAGATCATCCAATCCAATCCCCCTGCCACAGCAGGATCCCCTAGATCAAGTTGCCCAGGAACATGTCCAGGTGGGTTTTAAATGTGTCCAGAGAAGGAGACTCGACAACCCCCCTTGGCAGCCCCTTCCAGGGCTCAGTCACCCTCACTGTGAAGAAGTTCCTTCTGATAGTATTGTGGAACCTCCTCTGTTCCAGCTCACACCCATTGCCCCTTGTCCTGTCCTTAGATGCCACTGAGCAGAGCCTGGCTCCATCCTTCTGATATCTTTGGCCTCAGATCAAGATGGTCCATCAGGATTTCAGACCTGGGATTGCTCTGACTTGGATTGTCACTGCATTTCAGAGGTGGTGATGCTGGCATGTAATGCATCTTAATTAACCATCCCAAAATGTAACCTAGATGAGGGACCTTCAAGAGAGCCCAGGAAAGGCAGCAGTGAGAATCAGCCTCTTCTTCCTGCTGTGGTAGACTGTGGCCATGGAGTTCTGTCTGCAGTGGGTCTTGCGGGCTAGAGATGCTGACAGGAACCAGCAGTTGTGTGCAGCAGATGTGAACACCTACAGTTTTCAGCAGAGAGCAGTTCCCCAAACACTCCGTGGTGGTACTTAGCAAAGTGCATTTCTACAGGGACTCACAAAGGTTTTTATCAGGCTGGGTCAGAAGATGCAGAAGCACAGAGCAGTTAATTGGATTTCCTGCAGAAGCATAGCCAGAGCAAGCAGCAGAAGACTGAGCATGGCTTCCTTGGTTCCCAGCCTCCTGCACAAAGCCAGAGGCTCTTGCCCACCCCGATCTAATATTTTTTGGGTGACTGAGAGCAAAGTGGGAGCTTTCTTTTCTCCCTTCCATATTGGTGGGCAAAAATTCTCACTCCTTGGAAACACTGGTCACTTTGAATGTGCCTGTACAAGTTCTCCCCTTGGTTCCTACAGGTGATATGCTGTGAGCTCATTTTAGAGACTTCTGGGAGGGAAGGATCACAGTTTGGCCGGGAGCAGACTGGGTCTCTTCTGATTAATGTCTGTTAGGTGGTCCAAGCAGTGCCCATTTCCAAAAGGTTTAGTCAATAGTTCAATGATAGGGAAAGCCCATTGCCAGGGGACTTGGGCTATAGGAAAGCCTTTGCTCCTAATGTCTTATATGAAGCTGGAAGCCACAGTTTTAGCTGTTGGTCCATTATCAAATGAAAAGAAAGCATTTTCATTTCTTCCTCCTCCTCTCCCCCTCCCCATGCAGTCAAATTATTTTATTTCAAAGAAACTGGGAGATAAAATACTGCCAGTGTTCTTTGAGCCTAGCTCTGAACAACTTAACAGTCACAGCTGTGATGTGGCTACACCCTGACTGTGCGATGGCCACGTGCACAGGGGAAGACCCTGCTCACTAACTGTAGCCTCCTAAAAGTTAGGCACCCATAGATGGAAGGTTGCCCCACTGCTGCCAGTGGGACAGGGGCTTCCCCAGGAGGAAATTGTCATGGGCATCTGCCTTCATACAGGAAGGAGACTTCTTGCCTTGTTGATGGAGCCACAATGCCTGAAGCTTAGGTGGCTGAAGTTCGATGGGTTCAGTAGAGCTAATGGAGCTGACTGCTTGATGGACTTGAGCTTTAGTTAATTAATTGTCATCTTGCCCTGAGCTGGGCTGGGTATGAGGCGTTTGTTTGTCTCAAGGGGGAACTCAAGGTAAAGTGGTTCCCCCAGGAGCACTGGGTTGTGTCGGGACAGCCATTAGATCCCAGGACTAGTTGCCTCATTCGACATCTCCATGGATTTGCCCCAGACAGGAGAGATGCTGATGCCATCCTTCAGTGTGCTGTGCCTCAGTCATGAAGATGTTCTAGCAAACGCACTTTGTGTTGCCGCCCACATCAAAGGAGTGAGTTCCCTGCACGACAGCCATTAAAAGTCCACATAGGAGTGACCTAGGCTACAATTCTGCAAAATTTAAACCATGTGTTAGCCTGAAAAATTGCCATAAAAGTTCCTCAGACAAACGCACAGAAATCAGACGACTGTAAAGGTGCAGGGTAAAGTCCCACACGATGGTGCCCACCCCCATGAACACGCACCATTACCTTTCCGCATGGCAGGGGGCTTCAGTCTGGGGAGGGGGGTACGTCTGCTTGTTGGTGGGAAGAGTAATAGTAATTCTTGCAAAAAAAACAAAGCAGAGGGGGAAGAGGGGAGGGAAAACATTCCATTTCTGAATTTGAATGGTAACTTGTGGTTCTCATTTTGTATGTTGTTGTTGTTGCCAACGATTGTTACTCGGTTGTTAAATTTTGAAGTAATTTTTAGTTTTTCCCAAAGTGACCTTGATTTGTTACTTACACTGTAGCTGACAGAAGTGACACACTTAATATCGGGGGGTCCAAACCTGGACATCTACCAGTGGAGATGGAGATCAGGTAAATGCACACCTGCTCTTCCAAACAGAAAACAACAGCTGCTGGTTGGCGACTGGTTTGAGAGGGAGCTGCAGGCTGTTCCGTGAGCTTTTTGGAAGAGCTTAGATTGAGGACTGCTGTTGATCACCAGCTTTCCTGTAGGCCCAGCATGGTTTTGTGTCACAATGATTTTCAGACAACACACCATCGACCAGGAGACTCCTGGTCTACAGACGGCGGCTCTGGGTTCTAGCCTTGGCAGTCATTGAGCACAGGTCCACTAAAGGCGACCTGGCAGGAGCTGTAGTCCCCCACAGACTGGCCCCACAGCAAAGTACCGCCTTGCTCTCCCAGCTGGAGGGAAGGCGGTTGTGGCTACCGCAGAGACCACAATAGCAGAGGCAGGTGAGAGGGAGGTGTGTGCAGGTAGAGAAGAGTAATTATCTGACACCATTGCCACGCCTGTCATCTCCTCTTCTCTTTTACAGACACTTAACAAGAACAACTTGATACCGGACGACAGGCCCAACTTCTACCCGTTGCAGCAAACCAACGTGTACACGACAACCTATTATCCCAGCACGCTGAACAAATACGACTACAGGCCTGAGGCCTCCCCGGGAAGGACCTTTACCAACAGCTGATGATGGACAGACCCTACAGGACTGATTCACTTCCTATATGATTTTTTTTAATTGATTTTATGGACCAAACACTGGCTCAGCCTCTAGGTGTAAATATTGTACAGTAGGGTCTGCTTTTTTCCTTTGGTTAATTGCATTTCTTGTAAACAGCACATCTCCCGACAAGGACAGGATGCATACGGACCACTCTGCAGAGCTTTGGTGGATGTGTGGCTGGAGGCAGCTCTTACTGATGCAACTGTTTATGGCTGGAAGATCAGCATGAATGTCCAAGGAAGCAGTTGTGTGCTGGGCTGGTTGGCCACCACACAGCAGTACATGGCATGCAGGCACAAGGGAGGCAAGGAGTCTGCCTGCTGAGGAGCACTGTTCCTAAGGCAGGGTAGCAGTGGTGCACTGGCTGACATACAGCTCACAGGACAGGCCGAGCAGGACTCCATCATGCCAACAAGTTGAAGAACATTTGAGTTTCTTTCTTTTATTTCTTTTTGATTTTTTTTAGTATTTCTGAAAAAAAAAAAAAAAGAGGAAAAAACCAACAACAAAAAAAGAGACTCTCTGGTGCAGTGTTCCCTGTCCCTTCAGCAGAATCTTCGTGTTACAGGAAATGCTCTTTGCAGCCGCCTTTGGTTCAGCCAATGAGAAACACCACCCAAACACAGTGCATTACCCAAAGAAGCTTCCAGAATGTTTTGAGTCTTAATTAAAAGAAAATGATACAGGCCGTGAGACGCTGAGAGAAAGAAACATTGGAATGATGTTGGAGACGTGAGTTTGGCGTACCGAACAAACAAAGGTGTTTGTAGCCCTGTAGAAAAAAGACAACGCGATGATGGCCGCTGGAGAGCCAGGGGCTTGGTGCTCTCTTCCTTTTCCTTGTTGTTCTGAGACAGCGTTAACCCTTTTGTTCCAGCTTTGATCCGGATTGTACCTGCCAGGGAAGGCAACTGTAGAGGCCGTGCCCTTCCTGTGGGAAGTCTCCATGCTTTGGGCTGGTTTGTTTTCCTCTTGTCTTATTGTTGGGTTTGAATTTGTTTACTTTCCAAGAGTGAATAAGTCTGACTTTGCAAGGGGAGGGTGTTTCGATAAGGAAGGTTTCCATAGTCAGACATGACCCAAAACGTCTGCTGCACATTCTCCTAGCGTCTTCCAGCCAGTGCTCTCTGAAGTAGTGACACAGCGGAGCAACATGCGTTGTTGGCCAAGAGTTCTTTCATTTTCCTGAACAAAACCAACCCAACAAACAAATGCTGCTGCAGCTATTGAGGTGAATTGGGGTGGCAGCACTATTAAACCCTATATCCAGCCTTGAAATGTAGTTCTCTGTGTGTGCGTGTGACTGTGTCTATGAGAACTGTGTTAGTCTGATGCAGAAGCCATGTTGTCCACAACCAGATGTTTGTCTGACATAATTGTTTGGCAAAAAGGAAACTTATTGCTGGTGCTTACTGTGCAGTTCCATCCAGTGTGTTAGCAACGTGAACAAGTTCACCACTGTCATCATTCAGTGTTTCTAAATATTTATAACGAGCTCCTGATGCTAAGGATCTGAGAATGTCACAGTACTGAGCATGAGATAAACGTACACCCTGACCCGCGCATGAGCTCCACGTGGTCCTGAGCTTGGCTTTGTTGTCTGTATCTTACCCGAGCGGTTGCCATGCCCACGCTTGGCCATCAACTCGGCCATGTTCCCAGCAGTCCCGTTCGTCTTTGCTTCATGGCAGCTTTTGCTGTAAACTGGCACCAATTGTTTCCCAGCGCTGTTCCTTCGCAGTTGCTTGTTTGGAAGCCCAGCTTGGGCTGTGTAGTCAGCTCTTTCACGTAGGCAGCTGGTAGGAAAGGAAGAAAGACAGCGTTTCTGATGACAGGCGGTGCTCGTGACAAGTGTATTGCTTTTCCTGCGAGGAGAAGCCAACGTGGCTCTGTAAGCCTGCATTATGGTGGTTTGACCAGAAGGTGAGAATAAAGTAGCCTCCTGTTCTTGGTTTACTTTGTTTGACTTCAATTTGTAGTGATTGCAAAGATAGCTGTAATGAAGTGGGGTCACTGGCACTGCTGTAAGGACACCTCAGCCTCAGTGGGGGCCCCTCATTTTCAGCAGTTATTTTTCTAATTTAGCAGCTCATCCTGCTTCTGCTCTGGTCTCACTAAGGTGAAGTAGAATAGAGAGAGGGCAGTTAGGTGTCTTTAAACAGCTGTACTTGTCTTTGAAGCAGGGGGATCAGGAGCTGATGCAGATCTTGAAGCTCTGTCTGAAACAATCTGGTGCAACTCCTGAAGTAGGCACAGGAGCTCAGCAGCCCCAACTGCTTTGGCTGCACAGCCAGGGCGAGGACAGCAGGAGTGAAATAGAATCACCAGGGAATCATGAAAGCACTGGCAGCAGGTACCAGCACCTGCAGGGAGGCTTCCCTCAGGTCCCTAAATCCTGTTTGATTTAGTGTTGCCCTTGCGCCTTGTGCTGTAATGAGCTCAGCCCGTCTCACTGAAGTTATACGTCTCCCACAGCAGCACTGAAAATCCTGGCTTAAAGTGGTTCTAACAAGAGTGTAGCCCAGGGCTTGAAAATTATTGCATTAGACTATCAAGATGGGGCTTCCCAGCTTTAATTTCTGTGACTGAGAAGAAAACGGCTCCTGAGATCATTTTAGCCTTTGTAAAATTGGAGCCATCTCCGAGCCTCCCCTTCAGAAGATTCCCTGTATCAACGCAGTCTGCCGTTACCAGAGATGCATCAGGACTGCAGGGGATCAAGCAAGTCAAACCTTGCCCTTCATTTTCTAGTTTTTCTTTCTTTTTTCCTACTCCCCCCCCTTCTCCTTAAACATTTTACCATTTTCTGCTTCACAGAGTAGTAACATGATGTGAACTGATAATTTTTTCCTTCAAAGTGCTTAAGTTATTTAAACGTTCAACTTGCCCAGAGAGGTCACAACTGCCCTCGTGCTCAGGAGGTGGGTGTTTTGTAGGCTATCAGAGGGCAGATGCTTTGAGGGTGGTGGAGGTGGTTATAGTTTCATCAAGACATCCCTTACCAGGCCCCCAAATGGACTCAGCCCTTTTCATGTACTTGGCAATCACGTCGGGGTCTGGAGGCTCCATTCGAGCAGAAAGTGGAATCCAGGAGAGAGGAGACAGTGAGCAATGAGAAAGAGATCAGGACTCTTATTACTCAGTCAATGTTTGCGTGGGAGCGCCGGGCCTTAAGGATGCTGCTCGTGTGGTGTGCAGCCTGCGTCCTCTGTGAGTGCTGTAATGCAGCAGCTCAGTGACTCCGTGTCCAGTGATCGTCTTGCCATCCAGCTAATTCAGCAGCTTGATCGTCAGCTCTGTCACATCTGTAGCAGCTTCAATTGCTCCTGCAGCTGGACGTTAAACTTACTGAAATGTCCGGTTCCTGAGGCCGACCCACAGCACCGTGGGGAAGGCAGTTAGAGTGGGAGCAGTGCTTCCCAAAGACTCGCCTTGCTGCATTTAACTTCTAAGACAGAGAAGGGGAACCCTGGGCAGTGTCGGTGTTGCTCTAGAGACTGTAGTTCTCTGCAGGCCCTTTGGAGATGATTTGGGCGTAAAATACTAGGGACATTCCACAGCCAAGTAGGTAGTGGAAACACCTTTCATTAGGTTGTTCTTCCTTCCTTTTTCATGGAAGTGGCTGCCTTTGCTCTTCCCGAAGGGTTGTGGGTTTGGCATCATCCAGGGTGAGCTGTGCCATTGCTGTCAGGCTTTGCCTAGTCAGCTGTCACCCACCAGAAACAACTGGTGCAGCTCTCTAGTAGACAAACTACTTTTGACAATCAAACCACAGCACAGAAGGTGCCGGTGCTCCAAAGGTGCATGGGAATGTGCGGTGAATGAGCCAGGGCTGCTCTGAAACGGGTGAACTGTACAGACACTATCGGAGAAAAGGACGCACTGTCTCACCACCACTGTTCCTGGTGCCTTGTGTTCAGAAAGTGAGATGCTTGGTTCAAAATCAACAGAGGGAAGAGTCTGTGTCTGATGCAGACCGTTTGACGCCTTCAGTGTTGATCTGACGCGAAGCCCACCTGGGGAGAAAATTGCTGTCCAGTGAGATTGATTTATTCTTTGTACCAAATGTAGTGGGGGCAGAGTTATTATAGAGCTATAAATATATATAAATATAAGATGGAACTGTAAAGCTTGTGTACTCTCTTTTTGTAACAGTGTGTACATCTGTCCCGGGACAGACACGGGACATATTTATGGTATGGACACACCAGAGAGCTGGTTGGCAAAACGCCCGCAAAGGACGCTTAGAACAAGAAAGGCAGTGCTGGGATTCAAACTCCACAGGGACAGAGTGAAGAAGCAAATGGCTGTAACAAATCTCCTCTTGTTTCCATCAGGTTTAAAAATTACTTTTGAAGTAAATGAGGTTTAATTTTTTAATTGAAAAGACCATTGATTTTTCTTCTCAGAAATGCTGATTCCCCCCTCGATCAACCCAGCTGGGAGTGATTTAGACAAGGATTCCCGTTACTGTGTCTGTTTTGTGAATAAGCCTCCTGGGTCGCTCACGTGCGTCACGCTGTTGTTTTTGTAATTGTAAGTAGGGAGCGATTGTGCAGAGAGAATTGAAATAGCAAGCAGGGGTAACAAACACCGTGCCGTTAGCGCAAAGGGCATCATCAGTCAGAGTGGCAAAGGTGTCGTTGTCCACGTTAAACAAGTCAGCAACTACCCTCTGAGTTTCCGGGCGACGTTTCGAGCCGAGCCTCAGCGTCACGCTAGGAGGCCTTAGCACAACGTTTAGGGAACAGAAGCTCTAACAACCCAAAGCTTTTGGTTTACAGAGGGGTCCTAAAAAGCCACCAGGCCAAGGGAGTCAGGCTTTCTGGTGCCCTGGGTGTCTCTGGAGGTCCCCAGTTCCTCATTGTGTCACTCCCAGAAGCCAGCCTGTGGGTATGGCAGGGCACAGCACCCCTTGGGGTTGTCCAGGATAACCAGGAAATACCCAGGGTAAGGGGTTTTGGGAGCAGTAATTTTTTTCCAGTAGGGCCCTTTAGTGCTGTCATGGCCAAGGCCCAGGCTTGGGCAGGTGAATCTTCCCCTACGCTTGTGAAGAGGGACCGTCAGGCAGCATCAAGAGTAGATTTGCAGTAGATGAGCAAAGCTACAAATACTGATGCTACCTGAGTGCCTTGAAAAGTGGACAGAAACCCCTCTGGAGCTGGATCCTTGGGGGACTTCCCCTGTCTCAGTCGTTCTGCCTGGAAACTCCTCCTTTGGGAAAGTGCCTGGATTAGTCCCGGCTGGAGGACAGAACCAGCAACCTACAGTTAGACGGCCACAAACACAAGTCCTCAACAGCGTTTGACACAAGTTTGGGTCTTGAACTTGACTTTTTTCCTGCTGGCAGCCTCAGTAGTAAATGCACCCCAGCTATTGGGCAGGGCTTAGTGCGGTCAGAGCAGCGTTTGGTCTTCTGCAAGTCCTGGCCATGCTTTGCTCTTAAGCAAAGCTGATTGTGAAAAGTGTTAACCCTGCACTCTGGTTCTGAAATCAGGGCACTGTGGATTCAGGCACTAAGGCAGGGAGCAGAGGTTGGCGCAGGGGGGCCACTAATAGCTGAAGCGAAAGCACCAAAACGTCAAACAACTAAAAGGCAGCCAGCTGCACGGCAGCGTGAGTTCCATCCACACAGCCCTCCCCAGAAACACCCAACCTGCGTGTGTGCAACAGCGATGCTGGCAAGAGGGAGCATCCCCAAAAACGAAGCTTTAGGGAGCCAGCACTGAATGGTGGCATGTTACTGTGGTGGCAGATGTAAGTCTCGCTCTTGGCTGTGTGGGAAATGGTTCTGCAGACACAGAGCGCTTGCCCCAAACCAGCCAAACCTGGAGAGTGTTCCAGGGCTCTGTTGTGAAGGCTCGTCACCCTTCCTATGCAATTGAACTTGATGGTACTTTAGTATAAAGGTGACCTGGACTGTAATCACTGCCTTTAGACACTGTGAATTTTTTTGGGGTACTCTGTATTTTTATATATTGTACAATGTAAAGAATAATTCAGAAATAAAACAGACCAACCTGGCAAGCCTGCGAGTTCCTTTCCCTCCGTGGCTGGTGGGTGGTGGGGCCAGGGCTCCTGAGCAGCACTGGCAGGATTGGTCAGAGGGACCATGGAGGAGCTGCCTCATGATATCAGTAGCCAAGGACAACAAAAGGTTGTTCAACTGCTCATATGGAGCTGTGGACTCACAGCATAGGTCCTTCACCCCTGTCTGTGCTCTGGCCGCATCCGAGGCCCACACTTGGGTTGTGTTTGTCATGGCCTGTAGCCTATGTGGCTACAAAAGTGCGATACCGAGCAGAACCCCGACCGCAGTCTGTTGCTGCAGTGCCATGACCTTTGCGCACCAGCCTGAATACTGGAGAGCAGCTGCAACTGGAAAATGGTTCTGCTGGGTAAATCAATCTGTCTGAAAGTCTGGGTGCCAACCCCAGCTCTGCAGTGAGTGTCTCCCCTCCGCTCACCGGATTTCCACATGTGACACCAAGTCTTCAAGGACACAACTGCTCCCTGTGCCAAGGAGACTGGCTGACTGCAGCGAGCAAAAATGTGCTCATCTTCTGCAGAGCCTTTCGGGTGTACGTGCAGAGCTGCAGTGAAATCCTAGTGCTGCTCTCCTCAAGCCCTACATCTTGATGTGAAAAGTTATAAAAAGCTGAGGGACACGTTTTGATTGAAGGATGATTGTAGCCTCGTCCCGGAGAACGTTACAGCTCTTGTTGCGTTTATTAATCAAAGTAAAGACCATGAGAAGTGACAGAGCCAGGAACAGTTTAGTTTATGTTCCAATACAGCTGAAGACACAGACTGAAGTTTCATACAGAAAATTACGCCATAATGTCGTAGCAAATAGATGGGATTACTAATAACCTGAGACGTGCTGCACCTGCATACATAACGCCGCAGTCCTACTGAAGCGTGAGCTCTCCTTTGGGTGTTTTCATGTCCTCCGGTGCACATACAGGAACTCCTTTCCAATGCAGAAGTTTCCAATTACAAGTCAATTGAGAGGCACAAGATCAGTGGAAACAAACTTGCTGTGAATAAGACGGGGGTTTTTTTTTCACAGCACAGCAACATGGGTTGGCCATTTCTAAATGGGTTTGTTCTGCATCAAGGCACCTCTGCCTACAATGAAAGCAAAGAATCATGATGGAATCTAGTTCCGATTTACTTAAAATGTGTCTCCTACAACGTATTCATTTTCTTTCTAATTCACAGTGTCACAGTAACTATAAGGTTGGAAAAGACCTTAAAGATCATCCAGTCCAACCTAAATCAAAAAAAAACCAGTAATCCTAACATCTAACACCTAGATCATGCCACTCAGCACCTCATCCAGCCTCACCTTGAATACCTCCAGGGATGGCGATTCAACCACCTCTGTGGGCAGCCCATTCCAAAACCAGATCACTCTTTCAGTGAAAATTTTTTTCCTAATGTCAAGTCTAAACCTCCCCTGATGGAGCCTAAGACTATGACCCCATGTCTTGTCTCCAGTGGTCAGGGCCTTGTCTTGACTACAACCACCCTTCAGATAGTTATAAACAGTGATAAGATCACCCCTGAGCCTCCTCTTCTCCAGGCTAAACACACCCAGCTCCCTCAGCCTCTCCTCATAGGGCTTCTCTTCCAGCCCCTTAACCAATCGAGTTGCCCTTCACTGGACTCGTTCCAGCACCTCGACATCCCTCTTAAACTGAGGGTCCCAGAACTGAACACAATACTCCAGGTGTGGTCTAACCAGTGCTAAATACAGGGGAAGGATAACCTCCCTTGACCTGCTGGCCACACCATTCTTCATGCAGGCCAGGATGCCACTGGTCCTCTTGGCCACCTGGGCACACTGCTGACTCATGTTTGCTATCCACTAACACCCCCAAGTCTCTCTCCACCTGAGAACTCTCTAAGAACTCCATTCCCAGCCTGTAGTTCTGCCTGGGATTGTTATAACCAAAATGCAGAACCCGACACTTGTTAAAACTCATCCTATTGGAGTCTGCCCATCTCTCCAGTCTGTCCAGACCCCTCTGCAGGGCCCTCCTACCTTCCAACAGATCAACACGAGCTCCAAGCTTGGTGTCATCTGCAAATTTGCTCATGGTGGACTCCATCCCATCATCAATACCATCAATGAAGATGTTGAACAGGACCGGACCCAACACCGACCCTTGGGGGACANACGACTTCTGGTAAATCATGGAGAGTGGTCTAGCAAGCTCATCTGCCAGCTGTCTCATCACTCTGGGGTGAATCCCATCCGGTCCCATGGACCTATGGGGATCCAAATGGATTAGCAGGTCTCTAACCAGAACCTCTTGGATAACAGGGGAACTACACTGCACCCTGTCCCTGTCTGCCAGTTTAGATAACCAGTCATCCTGAAGACAGTCTACCCTGTTGTTGAAGACAGAGGCAAAGGAGGCATTAAGTACCTCTGCCTTATCCTCATCTCTTGTTATTAATTCCCTCCATATCCAGCAAGGAGTGGAGATTATTGCTACCCCTCTATTTCCCATTGATGTGCTTGTAAAAGCTCTTCCTATTGTCCTTAACAGAAGTGGCCAGCCTGAGTTCAAGTTGGGCCTTTGCCTCTCTAATTTTCCTCCTACACAACCTGACAATTCCACGATACGTGACTTGATTGACCTCACCCTTTTCCCAAAGGTGATACATCCTCTTTTTCTCAGTCTTTTCAGAATTTCCTTGCTCATCCAGGCTGGTCTTTTTCCCCTACGGCTCATCTTACGACACACAGGGACAGCCTGGCTTTGTGCTTTCAAGCACAAATTCGATTAATTTCTCTTGTAGCCCCAGCACATTTTGTTCTCTCACCTTCACTACACTAACCAGCTGCACTCGGTTCCCTCTGTAATTCTTCTCTGGGGGCAGTGAAGAGAGAGGCTTTGGTACCTTGCTGGTTCCTCACCGGCTTTTCATGAAGTGAAGGCCTCAGGGCTGCACTGCTGGCAGAGGGCTGCCACGCAGCACCTGCTGGCCACTGGGTGTGTGGAGAGACCTGCAGCAACACTCTGTGGCTACCTTTCAACCTGCCTTCAGCAGTGCTCGGGGCTGGTGGCAGGCTAAGCGTAAGTAATGGAGGGAAAGGAAAAAGCAGAAGGGTCCTCATGATTCTTGTCTACCTTTCCTCTCCTGAAATAATTGCTGGAGGGACACCCTGAGCCAGGTGTTCCAGTGAGGAGCCTACCCTAACCCTGACCCCAGTGTGAAGTCCTTTTGCTGATGTGCCTGTCTTCATCAAGGGCTGGAAATGTTTGGGGCTGGTGGGGCACTTGTCTGGGCAAAGGCATAGACAACACTCAGTGTTATAGAGGAAAGGAGGGTCAAGGAATTGCAGCCCAGACTAGTTAATGTGTCAGTGCTGGGAGTGGGGACAGGCAGAGAATCATGGAATCATAGAATTCTATGCTCATTTAAGCAATAATTCTCTACAGGCAGAGCTTCATGCAGAAACCTTCTGTGGAAAGCAGTCAGTGTGTGGCACTGAAAACCCCAGTAATCCCAAAGTTCACCGAATCACAGAACATCACGGATTGGAAGGGACCTCAAAAGATCATCCAGTCCAATCCCCCTGCCACAGCAGGATGCCCCAGATCAAGCTGCACAGGAACATGTCCAGGTGGGCTCCAAGCCTCTCCAGAAAAGGAGACTTCACAAACCCTCTGGGCAGCCCCTTCCAGTGCTCTGTCACCCTCACTGGGAAGAAGTTATAGAATCATAGAATCAGTCAGGGTTGGAAGGGACCACAGGATCATCCAGTTCCAACACCCCTCGCTATGGGCAGGGACACCCCACCCTAGATTAGGCTGGCCAGAGCCTCATCTAGCCTGCCCTTAAACACCTCCAGGGATGGGGCCCCTAGTACTAGTGTCCCCAACTACTGCTGAGATACTGCATCTTCCGCATCATGACACAATCACAAGCCCCGAGTCCAGCTCCTGCAGTGCCCTCTGCGCACACAGGCACTTTACTCAGCTGTGCAAGCCCCTGTAGCTGTGCAAGCCCCTGTAGCTGTGCAAGCCCCTGTAGCTGTGCTGCTGTGGTGAGGCACAGAGACTGTCCCCGAGCTTGGGCACTTAATATGGCTGGAATGTATTCTGACTTTCGCTGGTTTCTTTCATTCGTAAGAAGCCACTTGTGGAGCTGTCACTGCACCTTCTGTTCAAGAAATCTGAGGTTCAAACCAATGAAGGAAGCAGAGGTCAGTACTGCCGAGGCTGCTTTCAAAACTAAAACACCCAAAACATACCACACCCCAACCCTCCACTCCACCTCTCCTACCCCCCTCCCAGCAAGTAAGGACAGACAATAAACTCTTCATGTCACGAGAGACTCCAGCCACTCTTCCGCAGGCCTGTAGCATCGCATGAGATTCTTGTGACAGTAGGACATGGTCCTCGGCCTTATTAAACCTCATACACATGGCCTGAGGCCATAGATCCAGCCTGTCCAGGTCCCTCTGCAGAGCTCTCCTACCCTCGAGCAGATCGACACACCCACCCAGTTTGGTGTCATCTGCAAGCTTGCTGAGGGTGCACTCAATCCCCTTATCCGGATCATTGACAAAGGTGTTAAACAAGGCTGGCTCCAATCCTGAGTCCTGGGGAATGCTGTGTGTGACCAGTCACCAAATCATCCAAACTCCATTCAGGACAAGTCTCTGGGTTCGGCCATCTAACATGTTGCTTCATCCAGTGAAGAGTCCATCTGTGCAAGCCATGAGCCGTCCATCTGTGCAAGCCATGAGCCCCAGCATGTCTAGGAGGATGCTGTGGGACACTGTGTCAAAGGCTTTACTGAAGTCCAGGCAAACAACATCCACAGCCTTCCCCTCATGCACTAGGTGGGTCATCTGGTTATAGAATGAGATGAGTTGGTTAAGCAAGGTCTGTCCTTCATAAAGCCCTTGCCAGCTGGCCCTCATGCCCTGGCTATCTTGCACGTGCTGTGTGATTGTGCTCAGCATGAGCCGCTCCACAATCTTTCCTGACACCAAGACCAGGCTGAGGGTCCTGTTGTTGCCCAGATCATCCTTCAACCTCTTCTTGTGGATGGGTGTCACATTAGCAGCCTCCAGTCATCTGGGAGCTCCCCTGTTGGTCAGGAGCATTGATACGTGATGGAGAGTGGCTTCACAGACTCCCTGCTCTTTGTCCCCACCTTCCAGCTCAGGAGCTGACTATCCTGAAGATAACCAGACTGATCATTAAGGACTGAGGCGAAAAAGGCACAAGGTCAGTTGTGATCGACCCTACCTGGGCCTTGTCATGGCAGCACCTCAAGAACCTGTAAGATTAGCTTTTTCTCATTTTAAAATGATAAAGACCAGAAGGAAATGTTTGCATGTTGCACCCCAGCCACAACTCTGTGCCGTCCATCTCTGCAGCACATGGAACACACAGCTTGTTGGTTCCTTGCACCAGCTGCAGTAGATCAGGTACCTAGCAAGCGCTTAAAGCTCCTTCTCGCTGTGAGGCAGAGGTATCTCCTCCCTGAGGAGCTCTGCTGTGCCATGTGAGGCAGAAGTATCTCCTCCCTGAGGAGCTCTGCTGTGCCACTGCCATTATCGGTTCAAAGTAAGTTTTCTGGAGATTTTCAAGGTCAGGTGTCACAGAACATGATCAGGTCATTCACTGAAAGAAGAAGTAGTCCTGGTTTTCTGCCTTTCCGGAGACAGTGTGGTATCCCCCAGATCTGGGGTCAGCATCAACTGTGGCGACCAGCAACAGGCTGTTGAGGTTCAATCCATCCAACCTTGCTGTATCCTTCTATTTTTCAAACCTCCCACAGTCATTTCCTTGCTGTCATGGAAATAACGGAGCCAGCAATGGATTGTTCCTCATTAAAGCGCCGGGTAATGAAAAGCCATCAGGAACACTGGGAATTTGCATCACGACAAGCATCAATGATCACAGAGAAAACTGTGCCTGTTCCTGTGGTACTGAATTTACAGTCATGAGCAGGCGATCTGTGCAAGGGAGCAGGTGAGACACCAAGGCACTAGCATCACCCTGGCAGGAGCCACATTATTGTTCTCTGTTTCCACATTTCTTAGCAGCAACACCCATTTGTTCAAGGGGTTCTCAGAGGACCTTGGCTGAACTGATCGTGATGTTGTACTAGATTTACCTGCTGACTTCCCTCTGCCTGTCGATGAGTGAGAGTCTTGCTTTTGCCTGGAAGCCTCCCAGCAGCTACTGCTGTCTTCTGCTGATCCTGCCCTCCTCTGGAACCAGGGAGAACCAATGATGCTGCCCATTCTGGGGAGCCACTGAGTGCCCAGCAGTCCCTGCCTTGCCAGGTGCTGTCACAGCCAAGGAGGACCTGGAGTTAACAGATATAGACTGATGCTGCAGACACGCACAGCAGCACAGACACACCCAGTGCCGCTCCAGCCTAGATCTTTAAGACCACGTGAGTGTACAATGCAGAATGAGCTGTGACGCTTTAGCGTAGACTGAGACCTGCTCTGGAACTCTCACAAAGGCCTTTTCTGCACTGTGGTGGCAGCTGCAATCACTGCTACTTGGAATCACAGAATCACCAAGGCTGGAAAAGACCTCTGACATCATAAAGACCAACTGTCTGCCCCACAACCCCTAACCACTAAACCTTCTCCTGAAACACCTGGCTACCCATTTTTTTAACACCTCCAGGGACAGTGCCTCCACCACCTCCCTGAGCAGCTTGTTCCAATGCCTCACACTGCTCCCCACAAACACTTCGGAGCTGCCCTTTCCTTCATCAACCAGAGATGCTCTCAGCACCAAAACTCAAGCACAAGAACTATATCCACAATCACAGAATCATAACACGGTGACCTCTGGAGGTCAGGTAGCCATGTGACCTGCTGCCCCCACCCCACCAGCACAGGATGCCCTAGAAGAGATTGCACAGAAACATGTCCCAATGGGTTTTGAATGACTCCAGAGATACCTTTGCCTCTGCTATTGACCTGGCAGGTTTAGGAGACCTGTCTCCGGGGGAAGTTCAGAACACAGCAGGCTCAGTTGACAGGCTCAGTTGACTGGCCACCAGCCTTTCCTCAGAGTCCCACTGATGTGGCACTTCCTCATGTGGTTCCCATGGGGTGGTTTTCAGTCCCCATCCAGTGCTTTTCAATGCCTGAGCCAAGTACTGTGGCTGAAGGCCTGTGGCCAGTCAGATGGATGGACAGGCACACATGGATGGACATAAAGATGAACAAGCTTACTCATAGCATAGCCCTTGCAGAGCCCAGCAAAGAGGTCTGGGCCATCTTTGTACCACAGGAAGAGCTTCTCCAGCTATGGGATCTGCTGCAGATATGGAGTAAAGCAGGAAGATCCAAACAGAAACCTTGCTGTGGCCATGGGACCTGCTGAGTCTGGGATGCCCCAGGGCTGCCCCACTGCTGTGGGTCTGTGCCCACCCAGCAGCGTGGGCAGCATCACATCAGTGGTGTGAGGCAGGTAAAGGTTATGCCGTGGTTCCCCATAACGTTCACTGGGTGCAGACCAAACTGCTCTTGATGCAGGTAGAACACTGCAACTCCTTGGCCCCCATGACACCATTGCAGCAGAATAAAGGCAGAACCCACCTGTGTTTTAGTTCTACTGCAGCTCTTCCCCAAAACCAGTATCCCCTGGTGCTGGTCTCTAGCCCAGAGGTGCCAAAACACCCACACCCAGCACTTGCCTGTGGCCCTGACTTCATCCCCGGCCTCTGCTTGTCCCACAGCTATCAGTGGTGAGATCTCTGGAAGCGGTTTTCCCACATCTGGACATATCTGGGCACAACATGTACTGCTTGCACCTAGCCCACCCTCTAGCCCAGCTGCTCCCACAGGGCTCATCTGTCCATGTGGAGCTCTGGCACAGCCAGAGATGGAGCCACTAACAAGAACCCGACCGGGACAGCCAGTGAGCAGAGAGAGAGTGTGTGTCATCTGCAGGCCAGGGAAAGAGCAGATCTCAACAACTGCAAAGACACAATAGAAACAGGGTAAAAACCCCTCAGACAAAGAACAGGCCTGTGCTATGGGGTTCACCAACACACAGAACAACATCACCAATCTGAAACGGACCCTCAGCTTTCATCCCCCCAAGGACCAAGATTTCCATTGCACTGCAAAGATAAATACAGTGGGGAACAGTATCACTAGAGGAGCCTCAGGTTCCCATATATAGCCTGGAAAGAGCCTGTTGCTAAGAATAGTGGGGCCCAGATACTCCACATACAAGAGTTGAAAGATTTCTTCCCAGCACTAATAGGATGGGAGGTTATTTTAAACTTACCCTGGTGAGTGAGTAGTCAGGCCATGACCAAACAGCCAGTCCTAGAAAACAAGCATGGATCATGAGATCCCAGGCTTGGTCCGTTTCAGTTAAATGCAGAACAAACACAAGGAAGGTTGTGACAAAAGTGGGTCTTAAACATCTCCAGTTGGCTCAGTTGGTAGAGCACGGGACTGTGAATTCCTGGGCTCATGGGTTCAAGCCCCATGGAGGACATCTTGAGACAGTACTGTAGGCTGACCCTGCTCCAGCAGGGGGGTTGGACTTAGATGATCCTTTGAGCTCCCTTCCAACCTGTAACACTCTGCGAAAGGGTCTCCTTTCCAAAAGCCCAACAGAGACTTTGATGGTGGGAATCTGAAAAACCCACTGGCTTGCAGCACCCTGAGGTGTGAGTCTGGATGAGGCAGGCTGTGGAGTCGCTGGGACACTGTGGTGGGGCAGTGGGGGCTGCCCACATTCCCCCACCCATTCCCTGGCTTGCCAGGGGCCCCTCTGCCCCAGCCCACTCCCAGCAGGATCTGCAGTCCAACAGCAGGACTGACCCCCATTCTAAAAACCCCATGGAAATGACGGACATGTTACTGTTGGTTGGGTTGGGCTACAGAAGTAAATGATGCCCTGTGGGATTTTGGGATTAACGAGCGGTGATGGCAGCACATTTGAGGAACTTCTTTAATGTGCGACAGCCAGTACATGAAGTAACAGGCGCTGCCCAGCTGTAGAAAGACTTGGCACAGTGGCTGTGTTATGCTGACAAGCACAGAGCGGTTTCAGCGTTGCTCCCTTGAAAACAAAAGCACGTGGCGCTGGAGCCCCGCGTACAAAGTTAGAGTTTGCCCTAAAATGACCTCTACCAAATCATTACAAAATGTACAAAAGGAAAACGCATGCAGACGCCAGGAAAACCCAGCCGGCTCGCAGGGCGAGGGTAGTTTACAAAGACACTCTCCAACAGGCAAACCCCTCTTCCTCATCCGTAGGCCCATGCAGCTCAAAAAGCCCCGACTGTTGCTGTGCGTCACGCGATCCAAAGCTGCTTTTTGAACCTCATCGAGTGCTTGTTCCTAAAACGCGCAGCAGAAGACGTTAGACTTGGTAGGGCAAAAGAGAGATTTTAATCTAGTGGATGTCACAGGCAGAGAAAATAAAAAGATCCAGAAAACACATTGTTGTTTGACTGCAGCCTGACCCTACTGGGGGTGAGACACAGCGCATCCCCCTACCTTCTACAGCTGGGGAGAGCAAGCAGCCCCGTGAGTCCAGCGGCACACAGACCAACACAGCCTTCTGCAAAGCAGAACATGGGATTAGCTACAAACAGATGGACTGAGCTTGGAGAAGTGGCCCGAGCCTAAAGGGAAAAGCTCCCCATGAGGGAAAAAGGGTTTTGCTAATGGTAGTTTCTTCTTACAATGGTACAAAGTGAGCAGAATGGGTCTGTCGAGGCATAACGGGTGGAGAAATCACATGGGGGAAGCTGGTAGGGCGAGAGACTGTGGAAGGAGAAGCTGTTACTAACAGAGGGCCAAATCCCACCTGCCTTCTGTGCCGCACTTGGAAATCCAGAGCTTCTACACCGTGTGCCACATCCACAGCTGTTCCTGCAGAACAAACCACATCTCAAACATAAACTGAGGGTCAGAACTTCATCCCTGAGGAAGTAAAAAACTGACTCTGCTAAAACTGAGCTGCAGAAGGTGCCCCTCCTGCACAACCCAGGTGCCTACATTGGACCTTCTGGGCATCCTGGCTGCAGCACTTCCCTTCTGTTCTGCCCCAGTTGCTGCCCCCAGCCCAAGCAGAGCACTGCTGGGGGTCAAGCAATAGCAGGAGGAGCAGTAGAGCTGCAGGAATGGGTCCACGCTCTGGGTGGGCAGGAATTGCTCTGACCATGCTGAGATCCCAAGTAAAAGGCAGGAGCCAGCACATCTGTGCAAATATTTGGTTTTGCTTGTCAAAACTTTGGCCAAGTCACATCTCTTCCTCTATTTATTGGTTTCATGTGTCTCAAAACACAAACTGTAAACATTGTGAGCAGATTGACATCATCTTTTGACTTTACTGGGGCTGCTGCCTGCTCTGCAGCAATTCTCCACGATCTGAATTGATGCTCCAGGAGGAAGCAAAGCAGCTATTCCTGTACCACCTGCAAACCTCCTCACAGCACCACTGGCTGCAGGGAAGTGGATGCAGATTGTGCTGATGCTTATGACCTCTGACCTGTGAAAGAGCCAGCTCAGAGGCTGCCTTCTGTCAGAAAGGAGGCAGCAGCCCCGAGGTGGCTTTTTTCCTCTACACACACTCTGTTCTTTCTCCTTTCTGCCCTGACGCTGGGACTTCTGGAAGTTGAAGTTGTTATTGTTCCTTTGGGTCAGGTTAGTGTTTACCTCTGCACAAGTGTGCATCCACAAGCAGCATCCACCACCTCCTCACACATCCCACACACTGCTCAAGCCTGGAGCTTTAACAGCACCGAGAATGATGGAACCCACATCAGAGCGATACTAGGTAGTCATGGCTGCTTCCATAGAAGTGCAGCAAGTTATTTATAACTTGGTGCGGTGCTGCCAAGTTATTACGATGATCCAAACTTGGTCTCAAAGAAAAAAAACCCCTGGAACAAGTGAAACACAAAAAATGCCTTCACCTGAGGCTCTTATTGATATCTGCAAGTCATGCAATAGAAGGAGTGAACAACTAAAACCCTGCTGCCGTACAGGACAGTGTCACCCTTTGCACAAAGTGCATTATCCCAACTTGTCCTTCAGTCAGTCCTCCAGATGGAGGAGTGTTTCATTTGCTTGCAACAGCCACTACCAGTCAACAGGGCTCATTTACACAGCAAGTGGCTGCAGAGCCTTACACTGCAAAGTTTAGGGTACAGCGAGCCAGGAACCAACAGCCTGCTGCCACAAAGCTCCAAAGGTTATGTGGGTTGGGCCAACTCAGTGCAGCCTTTCAGTGTGGAAATACCCTCTGGATCTCCTTTCCCCTTACTCAACCCACGAGCCTGGGGTTCCAGAGTTACTAGTACAAACCTTGACAGAGCCAAGGGTCTTCCGGCTGATTCCAAGATTGAAGAAGTCCCACTCCCAGTGATTTCAGCTCTGTCAGCTGCTTAGGAATTCAGTGATCCTGGATAGTCAACATGGAAACTGCCCATCAGCTTGGCCTCTCTAGGTACTGAGGCTGAAAGTATAAGTCTCAGGTAAATTACAGTCTGCCCCTAACAGACTGTCTGCTCACACATGTGCAAAGTCTTCTGGGTTTGCCCTTCCAACTCACGTGATTGTCTAGAAGCCACTGTTTTTATGCACGTTGAGCACAAGATTGGCTAACGCATCCCTGGAAAATCCGCTTGGGAGCATGGAAGCTCTTCTCTGTTCCTCCAGCTCAGGGGAGCGGGTGGCCACGTGGGAAGAAAAAGGAATCAAAAGGAAATTAATGGGCAACAACAGTGATGAGAGTTAGTGAGCAGCACTCGGAGTGGGATGTACATCTACTAATCTTGAGCTTCCCCATTAGCAGGCGGAAAGCTAAGCACAGCTCCACAGCTCGCAAGAAGAAAAGCCAGCAGTGCTGGAAGCTGAACCAAGAGCTGTTACGAAACCAAGCAGAAACCTGAGGAGCAGTCACTCCAGAGCACCCTGCTTGGCACCTCTGATAGAGAGCAGAGCACAATCACTGGCACGTTGGCACATGCAGGGGCTCTGCACTGCTGGGAAATCACATTTTTCAGGGTCATGAACTTACAGGCCATGAAAACAAGCAAGTACTGTGACTTCCCTGGGCCACTCCTCTGCAGTGGCACAAGGTCAGTCACAATTCACCCTGTTGTGACTGACTCAAAGGTTAGAGAGCCTTGGAGCTTTCACTAATTAATCAGCAATATTAACTGGTTTGGGCTGGTTCCGCACTACTGCCGACAGCATCAGCACCGCTTAGGGCTCTCCCCGAGGTCTCTAATTTGTGTCTACAACCCCAGCACTGGTCTCTGGCAGAACTTTACTGTGACATTCAGGTCTGGATAACGTCTCTGTTTTGGTGCAGGGGGCTCTAAGACCATGCACGGCAGCACTTAAGACGCAGTGTGTTGGGTTTGCATGGCAAGGCTGTCGTAAGTGGAGAGGCTACACGGGTGGCTTCTGTGAGAAATGGCTAGAAGTCTTCCCCATGTCCAACAGTGCCAATGTCAGCCGGATCACAGGCAGACCTGCCACCAGCCAAGGCTGAGCCCATCAGCAGCAGTGGTGGTGCCTCTGGGATGATGCATTTAAAAAGAGAGAAAAAGCCCCGCACAACAACAGCTAAGAGAAGGAATGAGAATGTGTAAGAGGAACAAGTGCAGACACCAAGGTCAGTGAAGAAGGTGCTTCAAGTGCTAGAGCAGAGATTCTCCTCCAGCCTGCGGTACAGACCATAGGTAAGGCAGGCTTTCTCTTTGTAGTGCATGGAGGCTAATGGTGGAGCGGATCCACCTGCAGCCATGGAAGACCCCATGCCAGAGCAAGTGACACACCCAAAGGAGTCTGTGTCACCATGGGAAGCCTGCATGGGAGGAGACTCCAGGTAGGACCTGTGTAGAGAGGAGACCACACTGGAGCAGGCTGGACTTGTGACCACATAGGGGCCCTACACTGGAGCCGTCTGCTCCTGGAGGACTGCACCATGTGAAAGGGACTGGAACACTGAAGAAACGGCGTAAAGAACTGCTCCCTTTCCTATGGGAAGGACTATCTTGGAGAGTTTCTTGGAGCACTGTTTCCTGTAGGAGGTACCCTACAATGGAGCTGGGAAAGTGTGTGAGGAGTTCTGCTGAGGCAGAAGGAACAGCAGAAACAATGTGCGATGAACTGACTGCAAACTCCATTCCCCTAGTGGGAGATAGAGAAAATCAGGAGTAAAGTTAAGCCCAGGCAGAAGGGAGGGGTGGGGAGATGATGTTTTGCAATTTGGTTTTTTTTGTCTCATTACCCTACTCTGATTTGACTGGCAATGAATTAAACTAATTTCCCCAAGTCAAGTCTGTTTTGCCCACGATGATAACTGCTGAGTGAACTCTCCTTGCCATTACCTTGACCCATGAGCCTTTCCTTGTATCTTCTCTCCCCTGTCCAGCTGAGGAGTGGAGTGACACAGTAACTTTGGTGGGCACGTGGTGTCCAGCCCTAGGTCAACCCACCACAACAAAAACCTCCACCAAAAGTTCAGGAGAGCAGTGAGCAGAACAGACCAATTCAGAAAAACAATTAACAGCGTTTAAAACAAGATCACTGGTCTCCCCCAGCTGTAGGGAAAGTCTGCATCTGGAAGTGCTGGCAAATAGTCTGAATTGTTTAATGCTTCCTGGAACAGAGGCAGAACAGGTTATACTCAGTCTGAATACTGCCTGAAGTGCTTCTTCATCTTAAAATAGTCAGGACAGTGAAAGGATTAGAAATCTCTGTCACTCGGGACAGTGCCTGAGCTATGCAATTTTAATCTTAATATAGCTACAGTAAATTGCAGAAGCAGAGAGCCGAAGACCCATCCGAGCTTTCAGTTCTGCCATGACAATGCAACTCCAATCAGACTCTTGGCAAGCGGTCCTTGGTTTCAGAACACAATAGGTAGCAGCAGCCACTGGATACTGAAACTATTCCAGGCACTAAAACGTAGTAAAAAGAAGATGGACAGTTAATACCATTCATCTGAAAAACAGTAAGAGGATGATGCCAGCAGATCTGAACGTGCTGGTTGGATTGATTTAGTTATCCCGATGTACACTAGCTCCATTTCTGCAAAGAGCCCACTTCAAGACAGAAAAGACCATTTAGTAGCTGATACAGGCAACGAGCTGAGTCAATTTTCTGTTACTACAATAAATAGATCCATTGCTCTGAAAACATGAAGCCGGGAACAGCTTGTTGTATTTTACTGCCCAAGTATGCTCCTGAGCTAACGAGCTTAGCGGATATTCTCTCTGCAAAAAGAGAGCAGACGGAATGAGAGGATCTACATCTGAAAGGCAGCACTCAGATCAGGGTTTATTTGAGTGAGCTTACAGTGTCCATGTCACCCTAGGGTGGCAGAGAACAGCCCTGCAAAGGGCACTTACTTCAGATAGAGATGCAGAACTCTGCAGCAGCCTCCTCCAGGATGCGCTGCCCACCCCGTGATAAAACGGCTGCAACAGAAAATCATTCACCCCCTGAAAAAACCCTCGTGTTGCAGACAGCGCACGTACACGGCAGTGACTGGCTGGGTTACAAACAGTGACAAACCACTGTCCAGAGACATGGCTACTGAGAAGAAACCTATGTAAACACCATACCCTCATGTACCCTATATATAGAAGGTATCTATATATAAGTTTTATTTGTGTATACATAGATATAAATACACGCGCGCGCTCACACACACACACACCCCCCTTACCACAAAGCACAGAACACACACAGAGAAACACTGTAAATGGTGCTGAATCAAAATCTGCAATAGGAAATTATTAACAGGTTTAAAATTGACTTAAAAAACTATTTAAATTGTCTTTAATATTTATGTTCAAGTAAGGGCCAGAATGACCTCAGATACTTCTGATAAAAAGAGCTGGCATTACATTTCCCATATTAAGATAAAACAAATGAGTTACTTCTCACTGCCAAACGCATTATCGCTTTGCTGTCAGGGCACCTCACCAACTAGAAATACTTCATTCTATTTTTTTAGGAAATAGTAAATGTAAAGACTTGCATTAAGAAAGAACATTGTTTAGGCACCCTCAATCATAAACTAATCCTAAAAACCACGACACCTGAAGAGTGTCAGAAGAGAACTAGTGGGACTCAGATACCCACACCCACAGTACTCAGTGGCACAAACAGGTCTTCACAGTAAAAAAGGCAGTTCTGGAGACAGGAGATGAGGTGACACAGTGGTGGCCTTTAAAACAGCAACATTTACCAAGAGTGACTCTGCAGTAAACTCCTAAGACACCATAGATGTTCCATACTCAGAAGATACAGAACCGTGGTGGTATTTCAGAGGCAACTGCCAGAGCAGATTGGGATTCAGTGGCAGCTAAAGCTGTTTACATGTGCTCTGGGGCGATAACAAACACCTCTAACAACACTGTAAGGACTGTTTGGGGTACCTATCGTGGCTAGAAACCCTGGTACCAGCGTCTTATATCAGAGATCACTTTATTAGAATGCAAATGTAGTGTACAAGCATCAAACCATTTTAGCTTAACTGTTTAATGGACATCCGTGACGTAAATGACTAGTAATTCAAAGGAGAGATCTTAAAAATATGTATCTTTTTCTATCTTTACATTTTCTTTTTTTTTTTTTTACTTTTCTTTATATTATTCACTGTTTCTGTTCTGATAGAAGACTCTGAAGATTACTGGTACCCCGGTGTGTATAACTGTGAGTCGGCACACACACACATACACACACACAACTGTACAGCTCAGTGCTACGTCAACACCCTTTTAAATAGAGTCCCAGCTCTGGCACCAGGACCTGTACATCTGATGTATTCTCTTTGTGCATTTTGGCATCATCATCACCACGCAAGTTCCATGTTTAATGTAAATCAAGGCGGCCTTGAATGTAAGAACAGACTGTCCCTCACCCTTGCTAATAAAGCCAAAATTAAGTCTTGTAATTTCTTTGTTTTTCCACTGTCCAGCCATGCAAATCCCTTGCAGATGGCAAAACTGACTTCCAGTCTCTTCCAGCCCCTCACCAGTCCGATGTTATTACACAGAGACGACAACATCAAGATAGAGTCTGTCGTAGGACTCACGGAAGCACAAGATGAGGAGCAGACTGAGCAGACACGATCCTGGCAGGCACCAGTTGAACCAGGAAAACTCTGTAAAGCAGAAAACAGACCCAACCTCAGAGTTATCCAACATGTTCTGTATTTATTGTTGCCAACATTTTGACTGATGGTGGGTTGAAGGATACCGTTGTGATCTAAAAAAAAAAAACCTGACTGCCTGGGTTTGATAGATGGCAGCATGGTCTGTGAGATTTCTCCATGGACAGCTTGGGCTTATGTAAAACTACACAACCAGTAACTCCAGCTCATAACCACCTGATGTAAATCTTCTTATTCAGTCTGTGAATGAACAGAACGAGGTAAAAGAATAACCTATTATGCTAATGAAGAATAAACCACTTCTGAAGACTCTACTCATTAGTTCTTTGATCTGTATGGATTGAAAACTAAACCAAATTAAAAGCATTAAGAAGCTGGAGGATTTGATTTTGAATCAAACAAGTTACATGGCATAAGAATGGAAAACTAATTCCTCAGAAAATAAACTTGTGAGTAGAATGATCAATTTAAAACCAGTTGCACAAACAGCTTCTCAAAAGTGTCTTCTTAGCTGTTAAACATGAAGGGAGCAGAACATCTCCCTTATGAGGAAAGGCTGAGGGAGCTGGGTCTCTTTAGCTTGGAGAAAAGGAGACTGAGGGGTAATCTAATTAATCTGGATAAATATGCAAAGAGTGGGTGTCAGGAGAATGGAGCCAGGCTCTGCTCAGTAGCATCTAATCATAGGACAAGATGTAATGGGTGTCAGCTGGAAAACAGGAGGTTTCACATCAGTATGAGAAGGAACTTCTTCCCGGTGAGGGTGACAGAGCACTGGAACGGGCTGCCCAGAGGGGTTGTGGAGTCTCCTTCTCTGGACACATTTAAAACCCACCTGGACATGTACCTGTGCGACTTGATCTAGGGAATCCTGCTGTGGCAGGGGGATTGGACTAGATGATCTTTCAAGGTCCCTTCCAACCCCCAATGTCCTGTGATTCTGTGATACTGCTCTTAAAATCCTGTGCTCTACATTCAACAAATCCTATTATCTGATATTTGACTACTAATTCACAGGTCTATTCACGGTTTTTTTTTTTAAAAACCAAGTACAGCACAATTTCCTTTTTAAAACAGTTGTCAATTTACTGAGAAACATTAATTTTATTGGAGATGGTCTATTATTTCTTTAAGTTATTTTTACAGAATCTAAACTTCCCCTCAAGGCCTGACTCAATCAAAACCAAGACTTGAGCCTTGTTACTTTCTCCACAGAATCGCACAACATTAGAGATTGAAAGGGACCTTGAAAGATCATGCAGTCCAATCCCCTTGCTACAAAAGCATCACCTAGATCCAGTCACACAGGAGCATGTCCGGGTGGATTTTAAACATCTCCAGAGAAAGAGACTCCACAACCCCGCTGGGCAGCCCCCTCCAGTGCTCTGGCTCTGTCACACTCCCCATGAAGACATTCCTTTTCATACTGATGTGGAACCTCCTATGTTCTGGCTCACACCCAGTACCCCTTGACCTATTATTAGATGACACTGAGCAGAGCCTGGCTCCATTCTCCTGACACCCACTCTTCACATATTTAATAACATTAATGAGGTCACACCTTGGTCTCCTTTTCTCCAAGCTAGAGACCCAGCTCCCTCAGCCTTTCCTCATCAGGGAGGTGTTCTACTCCATCATCTCCGTGCTGGACTCTCTCCAGAAGTTCCGTGTCCTTCTTGAACTGAGGGGCCCAGAACTGGACACAATATTCCAGATGCAGTCTCACCAGGGCAGAGCAGAGGGGGAGGAGATCCTCTCTTGATCTGCTAACCACCCCAGGATGCCATTGGCCTTCTTGGCCACAAAGGCACATTGCTGGCTCCTGGCCATCCTGCTGTCCACCAGGACCCCCAGGTCCCTTTCTCCTACACTGCTTTCCAACATCTCAGTCCCCAGCCTATACTGGTACCTGGGGTTGTTCTTGCCCAGATGCCAACTCTACACTTGCACTTAATTAAATCTGTAATTTCTCTTTCTAAAAAATAAATAATACAATAAATAAAAAAATAATAGCATTTATATTACACAATACAAATGAAAAAAAATCAACCTTTCCAACAACAGTAACTTTCAAAAACTCTCTCCTTCTTCCACCAAAACCCCTGCGGATTTGTGTAGGCAATAGACTTATTAAAAACTTAGTAAAATTTTCCTAGGCTTGGAGAAGACCAAGTTACTTGATGTCAGAAGTCAACAGGCAAGTACTTTGCTATTATTTTCTTATTTTAGAAGACTCTTGTTTAATTTGATTAAACAGACTTTAATGCATTTATCCTAAAAGATCAAATTTATCTTGTGAATTCTTCCTGTCTGTTGCAGTGCAGAATTGCTGACAACCCTGGCAATGCCCACTGATGGCATGAAACTGAAGGTCAACACGCTTTTGTTTTTCCCTTAGAAGTCTCTGCAGAAAAGGTGAAGGAAACCACAGCCAGCAGCTGTGGCTTTAAGTCTCAGGGCACAGCACTGGCAGGGAGGCTGAGCTTTGTAAAGATTTGCATCTTAGCCATGCTGGCAGGACCAAAATCTTCAGTGCACTGGAAAGTTTCCAGAGCTGGGCTCTTTGAGAGCCTTTGCAGTATCAGAGAACAAGCAGGAAAAGAGAGAAATCAGAAATGAAACTACTGGATGATTACTTTGCCTGAAAAGCAAGACCAAGGGAGCAAGAGGAATTTGAGTTCTGGTTTATATATATATATAAGCTGCTTAAAGGCCATTAGAGAAGGGGTTTGAATCAAATGAAAGACAAATGTTTACGATCATTATCTACTTTCTGACGGACTTTTCAGTCAAAGGAGCCAAGAGCCAATGGCTTTGCTAACCCCAGTGCTCACATGTGCTCTTATCCTGTTGCTTATTTGTGATTTGATGTTTTGGATTACATTGGGTGTTGCATCTGAATCACAAATTACTTTTCTTTTTCTTCACATATTACATTTTTTAATTTTTGCTTTGAAGAAATAAGGAAAATATTTCATGTGCATGAACATACTAATTTCAGGCTTACGCTCACCAGCATTTACTAACTCCTGCTAGGGAAAGAAATGCTATAGACAAAAAAAAGTCCTGAATACCCTGGGAATTAGTTCATTTCATCATAATTCTTCAATCAGAAGTGAGACAATATATCCCCATCCTCAACTGCTAATTAATTCCAGACACTGGATTGTTATTCTGAAAAATGCTGGGAAAAAAATCTCTGAATATTCTGTGTAATACTTTCAGCTCCGGCGTAAATGTTAGAAATAACAATGTTTGTGAACAGAGTTCACACCAACTAATATTGATCACAGAAGCATTCTTTAAAATGTAAAATCTAAATACCACAACACCTCAGGCCAGCAGCAACAGAATTCAGATTTTATAATGGTGCAGTTCAATGTCAGTATCAAAACAAACCAAACCCATTTCTCTCAGTTTGTGTTCTCAGACCACGATTTGGACTGGAGTTGTTAAACCTGCTTGTCATTCCATGGCAGAAGCACACACAAACCACACTGAACAGTTGCCACAGGCTGTAACCTTCATATTTTTAAGCTGAATTCATTCTGAGATTTGCCTGTCCCCCCTTGGTTAGACTATCTTCAGAGGGACATGCAGTTACAATAAGGTTTAAATGGTCACAATTGTTAACGCTTTCAAAATAGAAGATTGCTTTAAAGATTTTGCATCATGAAGAAAATGTTTACCGTGACATCTTTGAAAACCACCAGTAAAGACCACTTCCCTTTGAAAGCAGGATGGGTTCTTCAAGTAATACAATATATATCTATAAACAGCAGACTGAAAATTAGGGTTACGAATTATGAGGAAGCAAATAACACTTAAGAGATGAGCAAGTCTGAAGAAGTTGATGAAAACATCAGGCAAAACACATATGAGGCCACTAGATGATCTAAAGGAGCAGTGCTCTCTCCCTTACAGTCTGTCCAACCAGTAGACTGGGCTAACCAGCAATGGAACATTTCTGCTCCCACTCTTCCTGGACAAAGGGGCAATATAGTTACACCCCAAGCATGAGGCTACATTAATGTTACTGTGGTTTTGAACACCAAACAGGCTGCCCAGAGAGGTTGTGGAGCCTTTTCTGGAGACATTCAAAATCCCCCTGGGTCTGTTTTTGTGCAGTCTTCTCTAGGTGATCCTGCTCTAGCAGGGGCTTTGGACTAGACGATCTTCAAGAGGTCCCTTCCAGCTACTACTTTTCTGTGATTCTGTGAAACATTATTAACGGCCACATTACCCAGGTCTTTATAAAAATATGTCTTGACAGTTTCTGGCTACGCAGAATGTGCTCATATACATCTTGGATTAAAGTGTTACATTATTAGCATGCATACAGAAAAGAACAATTAAAGTTCTTTCCTGTTGCTACATAGGGAGATTCAACATTTGATTATTAACAGAAATTGTATATGCAAATCCTCCCTTCAATAATGAGAGTCTGCCTTCATGGACAGTTACGTTTTCAAAGCAGCTTGTATTTCTTACCTGTATGGTAAAACGTGAGGAAAAACAAAAGCACTCCCATAAACACATTACTCAAAAAGGTGACAACTCCACACGTAATTCCTTCTGGAACAGGGTAGACCGTCTCCACAAAGAGCTCAAAGAATATTGGTACGCTGCTGTTGAGGAATATACCCAACAGAATGCAGGATGTGTACAGTGTAGCTATGAAAGAAACAAAAACAGTTATTAATTTCACACTGGCATTTTTTCCTCCTATTCAATGCTGCCAAGAATAGCAATGCTTGAGTAACTTATTTTTATCCTCTGTGTACTATAAATCACACCACATCCCACTAGCTCCAGGTGGAATGCAGACATTAATTTGGAAAACAAATAAAATACTGACTTTGGTTTTTTTAAACATAATCTTCTAAATAAACCAAACAGAACAAAATCCTGAATACAAAGCATTACCTACAGTTTGATTGGCGTCTGAAATGAACAGAATCTCTTGTCCTAGATACAGTTACGACAGGGAGCAATTAATGCATCAAACTGGAAACAGACAAGGATTAACCTTTGACCTCGCTCTAAAAGGTCAGAACTAATTTTGCTTCCATTTTACAAATTAATACTAATGATCTGCTAGATATTAAGAAATTAGTATTCAGCATGACCTGAACTGCAAGATGCTGAATCACTTTTGGCTTCAAAAGGATAAGAAGGGCACAGGCCACTGGCAGGAACAGAACATATTTGATAATGCAGATTGTTCACTGCTGTATCACACATTAGTTTATTGAATTACTCAATAGAAGACTAAAGATATTTATTCACTAGCCTCATATTTTGTTCTACACTTTCTGACACTGGTAAAAACTTTACACTGCTTAATCTATTAGTTATAGATGCCCAATATACTCATACTATCTATTGTTAACTATTTCTAAAGCAAAACCAAACCCCCCAAAAAGACCCAAAATAAGCAAACAAACAAAATCTCTCCCACAACTTTAGAAGAATTTACTACCTATTTAGTAATGTGATTCTGCTGAGTTCTGTCTTGGGAAGGGATAAGTTTCTGACCTGCAGGCTCAACAACCTCTACTTACTGATCAAGTAAAGTGTATGAAAACAAATAGAAGACTGGGAATAACAAGAAAAGTTTGGAATAATTTACTCAAGTTTCTAGCAAAAATACAAGAAAACAAAGAAAAACTTTTCAGATACAAAAGTGTTAGCTAGTCATAGGGAAATTATTTCAAGAATTTTTTCACTGCAGTACAGAACAAAATCATTAGAGTTTTTTTTACATTGATAGATACGTTTATATAAAATAGAAACTGCATTTGCAGTTTAATTTATGTTCTTCTGTCTTGGAAAGGGGAGAAATTCAACAGCTCTGCTTCACGTTGTTATGCTTTCAACTAAGAAACCAACGAAGGATGAAACTTCCAGCTTATAAAAAATTTGAAAAAATAAAGTCATGGTTTCTTAAAATACGAAGAACTCTGGAAAAAGAGATGAAGGCATTAAGAAGCAGAAAGGGCTATCTATCAGATCCTCTGTTTGATGTAGTTTGCTTCCAAAGCACAAAGACATACTTCTTTCTCTACAGAGGATTTGCCTGGACAGGAAAAAGATGACAGAAGTCCCAGCCAGAACAATGACACAGGTGGCACACACTCAGGAGACACTGTTGGCCACACTTCTGTTTAATATACTACAGTGTTCTCCAAAAAAGGATTAATAAACTGTGGTTACGTTTCCACTTCTCAAATTCTCTTATTATAAACTGCAAAACACAAGTAAAAGAAACTGATGCAAGATATGTTCAAGAGTGGTCAGGGAGGAAGGAACAAATCCCTTATCAGTATTAGGATGTTCTTCCTAATGGGTGCTTCTAGCTAACACTGAACAACCGATTCCCCAGGCACAAGATCCAAAGATTTTTGCTGCAAGTCTTCGCTAGTATTTAAAATTTCATTACCTGCTCTTTGAACTTCTGTTTATCTCAAACCCCACCATATACTGCTCTAACAATCTCTAACTGCTATCAGGTGTAGTCAGCAAATCTGAACATATGCAGGTATTTGAAACTGTGTTGGCTTGAGAAACAAACACACAAATCAGAGAACATCAGGGATTAGAAGCGATCTCAAAAAATCATCTAGTCCAATCCCCCTGCCACAGCAGGACCACCTAGACCAAGCTGCACAGGAACATGGCCAGGTGGGTTTTAAATGTCTCCAGAGAAGGAGACTCCATAACCCCTTGGGCAGCCCCTTCCAGTACTGTCACCGTCACTGCAAAGAAGTGCCTTCTCATATTGATGTGGAACCTCCTATCTTCCAGCTTATACCCATTGCCCCTTGTCCTACCATTAGATGACACTGAGGAGATCCTGGCTCCATGTTCCTGACACCCACCCTTCACATGTTTATAAACATTAATGAGGTCACCCCTCAATCTCCTTTTCTCCAAGCTGAAGAGACCCAGCTCCCTCAGCCTTTCCTCATCAGGGAGGTTCTATGAAACATAAGAATCTCTTAAGACAATTGAGCATCTGCCCCACATTACACAATTGAAGACATCTATAGATGTAACTTCCAGAGAACCTTTTCAGAACTTTCTCCAAAGAAAAGAAAGTGGTAGCCAGCTGTACGTAACTCTGAATCAGAAACTCAAACCAAGGAAATAGTTGGAAAACTGCTGAAAGCCACAATGGCACTGTCAAAAGTGAAACTGCTTATAGAAAGTGCCAGAGGTAACACCTTTGCAGGAACACCTAAACCTCTTCCATAGACAGCAAGAGCCAGGAGAGAGGAATCAGATGCCTCTGAGTAGAAATGATCTCTAGACCCAGAATTTCCAGAAACTTAGATTCACTTGAGAAGAAAGCAAAAATACTCATCTAGATTAGCAGCCATTTAAAAGATTAAACTTCAAGTTATAGTCAGTGCCACAGGTTTCCATAAAGTAAACAGAAGTCTTCAAAATAAATCTGATAGTTTAAAATAGGCAGCTGAATTACATCATTGCTTATCACTCACTGAAATGTCTTAAGACCACTAGACCAGAAGCAAACTATGTCCTTACATTTCCTTGTCACAACAGGTTTCTTCAGTCATGCAAATCCACCCACCAGCACACACCATGCATACCACCACGAGCAAAGCAGCATTAATGCCACCATTTGGTTCTGCCCAAAGCATTGCCTGCCTTGTCTGCATGGCAACAATTGCCAACTGAACACCAACGACAGCACCTTGGCTGAGATCACAGGCAACACTTAGAAAACAAGGTCTACCCATACGTAGACACATACTTGGAGACCAATATGAGGAAATGTCAGGCAAAAAGACAGACAGATTATAGTGTCCAGTAGATGTCAATTTAAGTTCCAAAATCTAATGGAAGTGACAGCTTTTAGCTGGTAAACCACAAGCAGAAGCTCTGAAAACGAAGGAGATGTGCACATCTGACAGCCTCCCTTAATGGGTCTGTGTTGTACTAGGAAAATGTTTTTATTCCATGTTTCTGTGAAATGTCCTGAATGAAATACAAATCAACTAACTTGGCAATTAAATCACAAATCCAAATCAACTGAGAGTCAAAGACATGCAATTTCAGAAAAACAAGGTACGAGAAGTCTAATAAGAGCTCACTCTTACTAGAGTTTTGTCTTTTATTTCACACACTAAACAGCACACCTCATATTCCAGCTCAGGGGCAACAAGGTACTGCAGGGAGAACATCACCTATTAACAGAGACCATTTACTTTCCATCAGTGACCTTGCACTGAACAAACACAAACAATTACCATGATTTTATGCTTTGGAAGAACAGCTGCTAATGTCACAGCAAATGTTTTTTCAATTAAGACAATCTTGATGACAGTCATTGAAAATGAATATAAGGATATGAAAGAGATGATTTACCAAGAAGCTAACACTATGTCCTGAAGCCTAACAAGGACAAATGGGATGGGCATACACAGGGGAAGCATGGCTTCCCTACTTTTTAATCTTTCTAATCCTACTATTATTAAAAAAATTCAAAAATCCCTTTTCCTTAGGAAAAAGAATTAACTGCCTACAAGCTATGCACAAAGTTGTGTGCCCGAGCTAGCGGCAGCTGTGAACATCAATAAATAATGGAACTGGAATGGGTTTCTTTAAACTACTTTGATTAATGTAATTTTGTAAAGATCTTTTTGTGAATTAAGCAGCTATTTCTCAGGCTGGCCACTACAAAAAGATCAGGAAAGGCAGAACACCCATCTGAAGCACAGCTGCTTCAGAGAATTGGCCTGGAGCTGACGCAGCAGGACGCTCAAGCTAGGCTTCATCATGTCATGTTCTGCAATGTGCTTAGCAATTTACTCTTTAATTTTGCCATCATTATTTACTCTTAAATTATGACATCACTATTTACTCTTAAATGATGCCATGTATAATTACAGAGCTTGATCCAACCCAAATCAAACTAATGGAACAGCTTCTAGTGACGTAAATTGTTCTTATCAATCCATTGGCACATATGTCTTGGCCAATTTTTAACAAAGAATATGAAATATCACCATTTCTTCAGGGGAAAAGCCATACATTTTGCAGATAAATTTTCAAAGGAAACCCTGATACTCTAGAGCGGTATCAAGTGCAAGCAGCTGGTATCATATTTTCTTCCAAAATCCCATGCCAAGAACTCTTGAACTCTGTACATTTTGTAACAGTTCTCTTCTCAGACAATCTGAGCCCAAGACTCACCCCAATTTCACAGGGATAAACAGGAAAGTAACTGAGGATGTTCTCTTGGGCGCCTAGGGCACTGTGTGCCCTTTACAAAGGTATCCCAAATGTCAAAATGAAAAGACGCTGCCTATTGTGGATGTTGACTTTAAAATTCAGTATCCCCATAAATGATCTGAACAATTCCAAGCTGGCTCCTAACAAATATTCTAAAGAATGAACTTCCTTGTAATTTATTTCTTGCTACTGGCCATGGTAAAAATAGTTATGGTAAAAGTCCCCCTCAATTTTACCAAGAGAAATGTGACTCCCCTCAAGGTAAAACAGTAATTTTTACTGTAATTCATTTATAGGAATTAAAAACACAATAGAAGAATAGCTGTAGTGTATGTCTATAACATCTCTATGTTTCATTACTTGGACTTCCATTCCAGCATGCACTGATCAAATTCTTTTCTCATGATATAGTTAAGAAGATAACCCAAAATCTGATCAAATTGGATTTGTTCTATAAATTACTCGAGAGAAAAGCAAGTAGACCTTGCTTTGAAATCAGACCAATTGCTTTGGAGAATTAAAAAGTGAAGACATGACTCAGTGAGCCTCTGAAGAGTAAAAAAAAACACCCCACAACAAACCAAAGTGTGTGTGTGGAGGGAGCTGGAAATCATATAGTTCTTGAGGCTTGCTAACAGGGGATATTTAAAATGGCCAGATTTATAGATACTCATCCTGAAATGCTCCTCCCATACTTCACAGAATCACAGAACAGTAGGGATTGAAAGGGACCTTGAAAGATCACCTAGCCCAATCCCCTCGCCACAACAGGATCCCCTAGATCAAGTCGCACAGGAACATGTCCAGGTAGGTTTAAACATCTTTAGAGAAGGAGACTCCACAACCCCTCTGGGCAGCCCCTTCCAGTGCTCTGTCACCCTTACCGTGAAGAAGTTCCTTCTCATATTGATGTGGAACCTCCTATGTTCCACTTCACACCCAGTGCCCCTTTCTCCTCTCATTAGATGCCACTGAGAAGAGCCTAGCTCCACCCTCCTGACACCCACCCTTCACATATTTATGAATGTTAATGAGGTCACCCCTCAGTCTCCTTTTTTTCCAAGGTCAAGAGACCCAGCTCCCTCAGCCTTTCCTCATAAGGGAGATGTTCCACTCCCTTCATCATCTTTGTGGCTCTGCGCTGGGCTCTCTCCAGCAGCTCTGTGTCCTTCTGGAACTGAGGGTTCCAGAAATGGACATTGTACACTATTTAACTCTGGAGTTATTAACTGCTTTTATATAAACCATCTTAAATCTGTTCTTCTTTAAGCACTCTTCTATCTGTGGATTTACAGAAGCCTTCAGGAAGACAAAGGTCATTATTCCCATCTTATTACTGAGAAAAGCACAACAGGGGTTTTGTGTACAATTTGCCCCCAGTCATGAGCAGGTTAACACTGAAGCTAGAAAAGGAGATGTTCTCAGGTCATTTTTTTATCCTTTTGGGCACGCCTGCCTTTAACTTATGAAGTGCATCTTGCATATAATAAAGAAATTACATTCAAAGTATAAAATAACTACTACTAAATACTTGACGTCTTTTTCATTACAGTGCTTTGTAGATCAGGACAGGGAGACAGATGTGTTTATAACGTTCAATCTGTTGAACCTGAAAATAAAGTGTAGGCTGCTTAACCTAAATACAGTAATCAACTCCTGGAGTTACCATCATATTCAGAGATCTGCCATGCAGCACCAGAAAAGATTTTGTAAAGCAAAATTCTTCTGAATGTGCTCATAAATATTAGAACATTCTTGACACGCTATGCTGAAAACATTCAGTCTGAGCTGCGAGCAACTGGCAGTGCATATCAATTCCTGGAACATGCTAGTCTACGTAGCCCGAGATGCTAGCAGCCACACAAAGCTGCGAGATGCTGAAACCGCCGTCACAATGCCTTACACAATTATTTTGGGTTAGAGTATCCCATTGTACATAAATTCACATAATGAAGTTCAGTACAAAGCAAACTAACAATGGACTTGGCACAGAGAAACAGATGAACAGCTGCATTTCAAATTCAATGGAGAAAATTATTTTAATGCTCAATGTGGACATAAAATTGGTTTTGAACTTGCTGAAAAATGCAAATAATAGACATTAAAATTAAGATTTCTTAAAAGTAGATTCAGGCTTGCTTAAAGTGTAAACGGATTGCAGAATTGAGGGTCTTTAGGAGCTGTGATTAGCTGATGAGAGGTGTTTTAGGCAGATGATACAGTAGATGTGAGAACAATATATCATTGCTGCCTGGCTTTCTGTTTTTCTTTCCATGCTAGCAGTTGAATGGTAGTTCACACACAGGACTCCAAATACACTTTCTATGAAATCTTCTGGAGGTATATTAAGAAGTTAGGAAGTGATAGAAAACGAGCACGTTATCATAACGCAGAGCAACGCAGGCATTACTCAGTACAAAAAATGCTAAACAGCGCATTTAAAGAAAACACAGAGCAGCCATTGATTTTTAATACCTGCATTGAAGGTCCCCATTCTGAGTAATTCCATTCTGTAGGATGGACCTTTAGATGATGCTGTGCCTATTTACAAGGCATTAGGAGAACATTACACAAACAAGTGCTGGAAAACACATTTTGCTGTGACCATTTTTTCAAATAAGGTTCCTCCTCCAATATTTAATCCAGACACTACTACAACTGCAGCAAAGAATACCGATTAAAAGAGGGGGTTGCTTGTCTGTATTTTAAAGACAAGGTTTTTGAGATTTTCTTCTCTCTCCTTTAGGGTGAATAATTGGCCTAATTCTCTCATCATCTGAGTGTTTCATAAGCCTGCTTGCGTGCAAGCATTCTCACTTGAGAGTTCACTCTGGAGACCAGGTGAGAGACACGCGGTGGGTTTTCAGAAAAGGGGATGGATGTATGCCACGTAAGATCCACATGCTAAAAGGAAAGACTGGTTTTTGGACCTCGGGAAACCACTTTCAAGGTTTCAGATGGAAACTATTCATCGGTGAAGCAGCTGCCAGATGAGGTGAAGCAGACGATGATGGTCCCTAACAAATCTAGGGTGAAGTCTGCATTAACCCCTGGACCAGTACAAAGATTCTCCTGAGGTGTCCTGCTTCCTCATCAAAAGGACAGTATTGTCCCATGGAAAAGCTCTCTTTTAGGTGGACCAGCAGCCCAACAGGTTGTGTGGGTATTTTAGCTGTTTCCAGGCATTGCTGAAGATGGGAATGCTTGTGGCTATGTAGGGCAACATCTGACTTGCTCCAACCATATTGAAGGCAGGGCAAGAGATGAGGGGGAAGCTCCTCACAAAATTGAGGGACTAGCTAGATAGAGGTGAAAACCTCCTTATGAGATCAAATGTACACAATTTCCCCTAACAGTTGGATCTGAAATCAGCTTGCTCTGCTTCAGCATTTGAATAAGACTGAGAGTGGAGACTGAGATCCATCAGTGGCTCTGTAGCACCACCAAACCTAATATTTGTGGTCTTTGCCACCAGATGAGAAGATGAAACAGAATCAACAACTCAATCTTCAATAACTTCAACAATCCCTGCTTTGCAGCAGGTTTTCAGTGATGCCTGAAGGTAGCTTTGGGATAACAAAGCATGACATGAACCACTTATTAAAATAAAAGGAAAAAGACAAAAAAAAATCCCAGAAAAAAATCCTACAATGATGGCTCTTACAGCTCTACAAAAACACTCAGAGCGTAACTACCTGGAAATCCACTGCCAACAGCGGTCCACCGAGTACGCAGAGCAACTTCCACCTTCACCAGGTACCTCAAATCACTTCTTAAAGCTGCCAGCCAACAACCTGATCTTGACCTCCTACATTCATAGTCTGATAGGTTCTACTTCTCAAACTTTTAATTAAAAAGAAAAAAAGAAGGCAGTTCATCCAAATCAATTCCAATGCACCGTTTCTCCCAATTACTATGGTATGCAGAGGTCATCATCATATTGCATCATTATATTGAGGAATAATCTAGCATGAAGTCCTATAAATTAGCTTAAATAGCTTGTGTGTTTTCATCCATAACAGCGTATTTCATAAAGACCCACCGCTGCTTTACCGTGTACAAGGACCTAAATTGAACAGGCGCATTGCGTCTATTTTCTATGAACTTTAATGAGAAAAGGCTGATACGAATCCTGCCCCCACCTATCTGTGAAGTTTGAACATCAGATCACAGAAGAAAAATGGTATCTGCACATTAGGCCCTGATGCTTTAGTTGGCCTTTTTCTGAGGAATGCACCATATTGCTGGCATTTTTTTTCAAAACAAGCCTGTGTTTTATAGAAAATGGTCCAACATTTCCAGTGACACAGATAAGAACAACGCAGGCAGAAAACTCTAAAATATCACAACTAAATTAAGGCATCACCCATTTTAACAGAAACTAGATAGCATGAAAAGAGCAACCAAATCCCTAGACTTTATGAAGTTCACTTTATATCAGATCCCAAACGCTTTACATACTTGTATGTCCTGACAGGCATCACCTTTCAAAAAAACCACACAGCATATTGCACCTACATGCTGTAAACAAGTAGGCATTCCCCTAGAATGTACGCTGCATGCCGAGTTCTTCACAAAAACCCAACTCAGAGAGAGTGCTCTATCAGCGTTGCTTTGGATCACTGGTTAGTATATATGTGATGACTTTCACCTCTTGAAACCTCCCCACTTTGTTCTTATGCACAGACTTGATGGGACAGTCATGTATTTGACTTGTTGCATCAATTCAGAGGACACAGTTACTGTAAAATTTTATGTTACTGGAGGCTAGCGGTGATGAAGCAGACAGGCACAAGGAATAAGCTTTTATTGCATTCAATTTAGATTTGATGGAAAAGTGCAGTCATTTGGTATGACAACAGACACCACAGAATTCGATTTACCTATTACACTACATTTTATATAAGTTGAATTATTTTAAAAAGTTGAGATGTCAAGATATGTCACAAATGCGTCCTACCCATCCACATGGTCTTCCCCCTAAATTGATCATGTATTTGAATTTGCTGTACCCACTTCAGTTGTGACACAGTCAATGCACCAAGGACACTTACTGAAACTCAAGTTTTTATAAACTATTCTCCACACCAAACTCTGCATTAAAAATGGGGGGAAGTCCCAATTTTCATCCCTCCAATAATGCACAAACTTGCCTATAATAAAGATGGCACTTGATTTAAAATGGATTTGCAGAATTCTTCTTTTTATTGTAACTCACTACTCTGTTGAAGGTCTTGGAATCAAGGTGGATCAGTTCTTTGGTGCAAACATCAAAGTAAAGGTCAGATTTGTTTAAAATCAAGCAGGGCTAATTTTCAACTAATGGTTCAGCACTCTGGAGTCGGAGCAGACTTCTGAGGTCTTCTCTCACTCCCGCCAACAGCTGTTTTTTCCCCTGCCTTTTTTAATGCACAGATTGAGTTAATTTGGGACTGCAAGAGTTCCCCGATCCTGCATGCAGGTGTGTAAAAGATGACAGCACAGTGCAGGAACAGATTTAGGTGGCTGAAAATACTATGGGTCAGCTTGGTCTGACCCAGGCTTCCAATAACAGCATAAATTCCCAAACACGTCACTGCTCCTTCTGTGTAAGACTACTCCCTTTCATTCAATTTTTCTTGGTTTATTTCTCACTTGTTATTCTAAAACACTCAAAACAGAAAAACATTCAGTCTGAAAATCTGTTATGAGTGCACATTCAGGGTTTTATTTCTTTGGGATTGTTAGTTCTTAGGTTTTTTATGAAATTGTTCAAAGCTGGTAGATATTTCAGATTCAACAGGATTTTAAAATCTTTTTTTCTTTGTCTCAGTGAAATTACTCTGTTACTAAAATTACCAAACTGGGTTATAACACAGTTGCTTCAATGCTGCAAATACTTGCCTGCAATACAATTAGAAATAACAGGAATTCAAATCATTGTCATACCTGTGGTTAAAGGCAGATGAGTGACACTAGATAGACAGGTCAGAGTGAACCAGGTTGATGCTAATGTTGCTCCAGATAAAAGCAGCAGCAGTATAAACTTCAGCATGCCCCTGATAAAATCTGCAAATCTAAAACAGAAGCACAGATAAGAGCAATACAAATGCCGATTTCCATATTCTTCAAATGTGATGCTTGACAATTAATTCAGTACAGTCTCATTTTGGAGACTACAAAAACAATTTTAAAAACATTTCTCATTTTCAGGAACTGAAAAAAAAAGGCGTTTGTATAGAACGGTGGCATTTCCAGCTGCCAAGCAGAAGAGCCGTAGATTCTGTCACAAAATACCAATGAAACCATAACAATTCTCAAGACATCAATTGAAAACACTTGGTACACATGAAGGAGGGGCTTTTTCTTCTGCATTTGTCGGACACAACATCACACCACTACTTACATCACTGTTTTGTCAGTGTTTGCCAGTCTCCCTTGGCAGACACACTGTTCAATTAGCATATGAGCATATGCTGCATTCCATTCAAGACATAGTTAAGTGTGAAGATGCATTCCTCTGGGAAATGACAAAACTCCAAATACCAGAATCCCTAGATGGAAGATGACCAGGAACAGCTTCTGCACTCTCAGAAGCATTGGAAATGAAGCTCCTGGTAACTTGAACAAAGAACGAACTCTATATAGGCAGTCACACTGCCAGAGACTGCTTTAGTTGAAATATTCCAGAAAACAAGAGCTTGATGCCACTCTCCTCCTATGCGTGTCCCACTGGCAGTCTGGATCAGGACAGCCCTGCAGATCTTGGGCAGTCTGTCTGTTACACAGAGGGACATCAAATCCTTATACCACCAGATGGATTGAGGTTTTTTTGTCTTTCTTTCATTTGAGGAGATAGAATGGATTTGAGCAGCACTCACATGGTATAATTGTCAGTGCAACTGCTCTTTTCAAAAGGGACTTCATCACAGCTACTAAAAAAGACACTAACAAGGTAATGCCATTTATCCTCTCGTAATTTTCTATAATCTCCTGCTTAGGAGATGCAATTTTGGACGACATGGGTTAGGCATGCACATCTAAAGAATGTTTTCTGCCCTCATAGCCTCCTCCCTAACAGCAGCACAATCCATCTAGGTTGGTGCAGATGAAATCTGCCATCTGCCAGCTAACTGTGCCTTGCACTTTATGGGCAGATACCTTGCAGTTTACTCGAGAAATAACAACACTATCAACGTTTAAGAACTAGGAACCTCAGCTGTACAGATACTTGTAAGAGATGTAAAAGTAATGCAATTACTAAAACTGAAAAACAAAAACAAACCCACCTCCCCCTTTCCTTTTGTTTTGATTCTCCATGTGCTTTAAACACACATTGAACTTAGCAGCGAGTAATTCAATATACAGTAATGGAATATCAATGCTGTGTATCATCTTAGAAGTTTATGAGCGCAGCGTTCAAGTGGCTTCTGCATATATCTCCGATAATCAGAGGTTAGCTGCTACTGCTGTGTTGTTCTGACAATCCAAAGCCAGCAATCAGAATCACCTCTTAGTTGTTTGTCAGTTTCTTAATTATTCTTCGAGATCACTCGGGTCAAAATCAGCTATTTCAAAAGCTGGTTAGAAGCATCTCAAAAGTGCAGACTTTCAGGCAATATACATACACCTCATCTAGTGAAAACCCATGGGGAACAACCAGTCTTCAGGCAGCGACAGGTCTGGAAGGTATCTCTAGGGGGTCCTCTATCCTACCACCAGAAACAATAGAATAGGAGGCTGATAAGCAATGAAACCATTCAAGATAATTAAGTGAACAACTGTGCAGCTGCAATTCAAGATCCGACTGGATAAGTTCCTGTGTGACTTGGTTTAGGTGATCCTGCTCTTGCAGGTGGATTGGACTAGATGATCCAATCCATAGTGATTCTATGATTCTATGAATTCTTTTGACTTAAAGATCCTGTCTGGGGTATCAGTTGTTGCATTGGGCTTCAAGGAACATTCAGGTATCACAGAACTCCAGAAGAGTCAAATACAGACTTACATTTATGTAGCTACTGAATTCAGACAGCAAAGAAAATAATGGAGAAAACAATGACATAGCGAACTAGCCTGAACTTGGTAACTCAGTAAGAGACTTTTGATTCCTGTCTGGTTAAAGGAGAATAAGGAAGTCTAGTCAACTCTTCAGAACACTTGCGTCCATCAAAAAATTAGAGAAATTATTTTTATCCTCTGACCTAGTATCTGCTTTAAAAACTCTCTGCTCTTTTTAAATCCCTCTTCATCAGCTAGCATGTAAGAGGATATCTGCTGCAACTAAAAAAGTAGGCACAGTAGGAGAGAAGGTGCATACTTACCCAGCCACAGACTTTTGAGCCTACCGTTGGTAACAGTCCCTTGCAACCCAGCAAATCCAGCCCTAGGCTGGATCCTACAGTTAAAATCACAAACCTGTGTTACTGACAACACTGTCTGTTGCTAAGGAAATTATCTTCATGTCATAAAGATTCAGCATTTTGAATACAATGCAGGTTAAAAAGCAGGAAGAAAAACCAAGCTGTGAAGGACAAAACTTCAGGGACAGCTATGATCATTAAAAATGAGGGGGAAAAGTAATCTGAGGAAAAAGCTAATAGATTTCTGTTTCCATGCAATGATATATGAATGACACTGCTGTGCTTCAAACCAGTGTCATTTGAAAGGTGCCATAAAGGGTACAGAAGCTGCCAGCTGCCCAAAATAACTCAGGCTTCTCATTTATAATGACGCATCACACATATTAGCTAATGTATCTGAGTTCATAGCTACTGGGATAGCAGAGGGTGGAGAGAAAGAGGCTTTATGTATTATGATGAGGAAAACTTGTATCATTTTGAAAATGACATGGACAAACAGATTTCTAAACTGCCCAGTAATTTACATAGAGATGATTTAATACCTACTGTGACATGCAGGACCAAATGCTCCAGGGCAAGGCTCAGGTTGTTACAGTTCTAAGTGGTAGAATCTGCACCGACAAAAATGGAAGTTGCAAATTCCTAAACTGTACCAACTTTTCTTTGATAAATCAGCAGGAAAAATCCCCAAACAAATCAAACTACCAAAAAAAAAAAAAAGGGAAAAATCCCAACCAAAGCACAGCAGCTTCTCGAGTGTTGGTTATGGGAGAGAGCTGCTTGGTTGGCAAATCACAGATCTGACACTGAAATACATCAACTTGTCAGCCTTGACAAGAATCATTACTTAATTTTCCTAATTACAACTTTCAGCAGATTACAGTCAGACTCGTCATTGATTCAGCCCTACACAGATAAATGCTGAATAGGCCTGGGAGAGAGAGTCATCCATCAGGAGTGACAAATCACCTCCTCCCTCTCTTTCTGTATGTAAACCTTCCCACTCAAACTGTGTATCTCTGAAGTTAAAAAGACATATTTGGAGACAGGATGCTGGTATTATTCAAATTTACTCAAAAGCAAAGCAAACCTGTGAATACTCCATAATACTGGTAATTCAACATGGTTTGAAATCAATTCTGAAGCAGTTATAGAGACTGTCAGCATTTCCTGAAACTTAACCCAGGCAATATATGAAACAAATTAATCTACCATAAAGATTTGCATGTTGGTGGTGAGTCAGCAGACTCTCTCCTGATGAAGTTAACCGAGATGCTAAGGGTGCTCCTCTACAACTGGAGAGAGGTAAACTCTGGATCGAAAAGATTAAACTGGCATGCTACCTGCTCCAGCATGGAACCTGCTAGAACATCTGAGTCATTTACAGCAGTAAAGAGAGGAAACCTCAGATATTGAGCTTAGCCAACGTAAACCATCCTTTTTAGAGGAAATCAGGGTCTGAACTTGGTTTCAATAGACTGCCCTTAGGCCTGCACCTGGAGCAGACGAGAGGGAAGCTCTTCTCTCCTTTCCCTAGGTCAGGAGTTTTTGCCTGATCCTCCAACACAGTTGCTAGCCAGCCTGCAGAATGCTAGGATGAGAAACTTCTCATTTCTTCGTGCATTGTGTATTTTGATGTTGCGCAACAAGTGAGAAAATAAGCTTCAATTTCTGTTCTAAAAAGATACTTCTGTGGGTCCACAATGACTATGACAGTCCTAAACTCATTGCAGAATGGACAGAGAGATGCCAGGACAATGCTTAGATATCAACATGCAAGGGGAACACGTGATTGGTTTTAATGAGCTTTATAAACTCACTGCTTAAATACCTCCCGAGAGATTTTTTCTTCCAGTATGTTGGAATACACAAATTATTGCTGTAAAACAAACACATCATCACCCCAGAATGCATTTTCCATTTCAAATTTCTAAAAGGAAAGAGCAAATGAGTTATGTTATTAAGAGGGTATGCTAAATGACAATCACAGTTGAAGAACCTGTAATTATTCCTACCTTGCCATTGCTATGCCAACAACACAACCTCCAACTATAGACCAAAATCCAATCCAGCCTGCATCTACCTGACAGGAAAACAAAACAAAACATTGAGAAATGTTTTAGAGGTTAGAAAATAAGATGATATTACTTTCAAAACATGGTACTCAGGAGCTGCAAACTGCTAGCAGCCCCCAACGACAATCTGAAATGCAAGACTTTTTCTATGATATTTAAAAGGAAAATAAATATACTAAAATCAAGTATGACTAAGGTATCTAATGCCCTAAACGTGCCCTCTCGTTTTAGAATCTCAGTCACATCCTCTGGGTTTTTAAAATACTCTATCAACAACTTAGAAATCTTCTCCGCACTTCATCTTGTAAACACTTTTTTCTTTTACTAAAGGTACAGGAGCCAACAACACTCTTCTTTTCTTCTCAAGAGTTGTACATGATTGTGAAAATACCCATCACTGGTGGAGAGTTAGCAAACAGAATGGAGACGGTTTGGGATTGCAATGCCACAATTTATTTTGTTTAAAAGTTTGGCAAAAAAGTTGTCTGTATGTATTAATAGAAGCTTAAACTTCAAAATGTCACAAAATTAGATGCTAGTACAAAATAAAAACATGCTGCTTCCAAAATAACTGCTGATTACCATCCAGTAGATACTTACTTGGCTTACATGAACTGGGGTTAATATCAAATCCAGAATACCAGACCAGCCAGAGAAAACACCCAGTGGTATAGCATAGGCTAAAGCAATCATCAAGAATCGGAAATTGCTGTGAGAAAAAAACATACAATTAACCACTGCTTCAATCAGACGTTGCACCAAGATCAGCTGCTAGAGTAAATGCCACCCTCAAATCTATGTTGTGCTCACCACGGACAACAGCAAATGTCTGAAGAAGGAGCAAGCCAGGAAAACCAAGAAAGGTATCCATTTATGCCACTGAAATTCCTGTGGCTGAGATGTTACTGTCTTAGCACTGAGATAATAAGAAAAGCCAGTGTCTCCACATATTTACCAAGAGTTCCGTAACATCCTGGGCTTATGTGTTTCTCATTTCCACATGCAATTCTTCCATGCATTCGCATGGGTAACCTAATTAGGCTATGTGTACGTTAGGAACAATAAGCACTACTTGAAATGACAAAAAGCATATTTTAAGGATAAATTCAGAGAGTCATACTTGTTTTTAAAAAAACCACACAACTGCTTTACTTCAATTTGCTGAAAGGCTGGGAGAGCTATGGGAATGAGATCGGTACAGCTGCAAGAGTAGGAAATTTTGACAGTTCAGACTGTCAAGAAACTGAGACAAGTATAATATTCTCTGCTCTAAACAGTCAACGTGTTTGTTTTTCCCTCCCAATTAAAATTATTCAACCTTTAGTATTCAGTGAAGATGAAGCAGTCAAAGCTGTGTCATCATTTTCACTGTACACAGCTAAACAGGAGCTGGAAGACAAATACTACCAGCCATTTCTCCCATCCACCCACCTTAATTGAAAGCAAATGCAAAATCTTTGTTAGGAGACATCCAAATTTTCCTCAAAAATGTCTTAATCGAGGAATAAAAACAGAAAATACATTTTAAAATATCACTGTTGCAGAGTCCAAAGCCAAGAAATGTTATGGTGATTCCAAGGTTATTCCATGGGATATCTTTGTAACCACTAAATGTGGCTGCCCTCATTCTCAAGCAACTTACAAAATATTGATCTCGATCAGGACCAGTTCCTTGGCATGCACTGGCAATTTGATAGCATGCAGCTACGAAAGCTAAAAGGGAGAGAAAGAGCTTCAAACACTCTCCAAAAACCTTCTGAGGTTTGCAGCTTTCACTGTTTTATTCCCTTGCAAGCTCTGCACACATCACACCAGCCAGCACTGGGTTTTTTCACACATCCTCTTCTTGAATAACACATCTCTACCACACGAATATACCCTCTTCTTTCACTATCAGTCACGTCAGATTTGTTTTTCAATGCAAATAAAAACAACTCCCAAACTTTCAGCTCTTCTACACACTGCTTCTGTTTCTAAGAGTCCTAGAACATTCGCTGTCTTTCTTCCTTGTTTCCTCTCGTTTGAACACCATAGTCATATCCCAATCTCTACCTTCTATTATTCTGGCACCTCTCAAGGCAGGTTTCCTGATGTTATTTAATACTATCCATGTAAAAGGCAGGGGGATTGGACTAGATGATCTTTTGAGGTCCCTTCCAATCCCTGATGTTCTGTGATTCTGTGAAAAGCCAATTAAACATCTGTAGATTAAGTGCCCATTTGGCATGGTCATGATATAGCCAGGTCATAGATTGCAAAAAGGGAACAAGTCTGAATGCACTCTTCCAAAATAACACTTGTTCAGCATTAAACAGCTTTGGCTATTTGAAGCTTATCTTCAGTAAAGAGCAACTTTTGAGGGGGTAATACTTTGTAACCTACCTGTCCAAGATCTCCAGTGGTGTTTTGTCTTCCCTTACTCAAGCAACAAGACAAGCTGGCATGTGGGATAGCTGCTCTATGCAACTTCCAGCTCCCAGCACCAACACTAGAGAACCAGCTCTGCATCATGACATGCTCCAGTGACAGAGGCTGCCACTCTGCCAGGTCTCCAGAATATGGAAGATGAGCAGGAGAACGGATGCATGGCAGTTACAAAGCAGCACTCATCAGCAGCTGTCATTCTGTGCCTATGTCATTTTCAGCTATAGCTATGCAGGCTACATTAAGTGCTAAAGGTATTTGAAACTTATATCTGAAGTAGCAGCTCTGCTTTTCATTGGTCCAGTCATTTCTATTTGTTTTTGCAATTTTACAGTCACTCCACTGGAAATATAAAAAGGCTCTGCCTGTCACACTAACAGTTGGTGAACCTACATTGTTTTCCATTGGGTCAGCCCTTATGACAGGATCTCAGCATTAGTCTCTCTGTTAAACCCTTCTGCTGGAATATAAATTGGCATCTTCTACTGTTTTTTCAGAAACCTACTTAATGCTACTAGAACCTGTAAGACAGGCTGGTTCAGAGGGGAGCCCTGTCAAAGTCAGTCACCACTGGCAGAATAATTTTGACAGCATCTATTACCATCAGGCACAGTCTGAGCAGCTTCCATCACTGGATGGTGATGTCATATGAAAGTTTCATTAAAGAAACACTGATGCACAAAATCCCCACTACAGAATTGTGAAATTGCTTATATAGTCCCTTGAAAATATAGAAGGCAGATAACCAGCTAAAAGCACCAAATTACTTCAAAGCAAAAAAACCTGACATGTTTTCTTCACGCACATCTTAAGACTCGGCAACTATCTACTTGCAGTATCAATTTTTTTCCATTACATTTTGTGGCACATTCTGGAAAGGCAGGGAAAGAAAAAAAAGTCATAGTCGCTTCACCTAAGAAACTGAGAAAGGGCACCATGATTTTTCTAATGGAAATTCAAACTACATCTGTCACAGTGTGTGATAGACTGTTAAAAGATTTGGGCTTAGCTCCCAAACCATGACTAATCTGTTGTCTCCCACTGTAGGCTGAGAGAGTTGGTATCGGGAAATAACCACAGATCAGCTAATCATCAGAATCTGTCAGAAACAGGACTCTTCCAAGTCAGGAGGAAGAACCAATTTCCAAAGCTTGTCCAAAAAAGTGGCCTGCAGGAGACTGTAAGGAGATACAGACAACATAACTCCGCAAGAAACAGCTCATAAAGAAGACTGCTGAAGGACCTGAGGGCATGCTGAAGGAGCATGGGAGCTGCAACAATGTGCTAGAGCATTTTGACGTCCAAGGAAAAAGGTCAATGACTTCAATGCTAGAGCTATGCTATAAAGCTTTATTTTGAAGCAACACAATTGCAGTCTACGGGAGCAAAGAGATAAACTATGAACATCGTGGTTCTCATGAGTGTTTTTTAGTGTGTTGTTGGGCCAGCTCACCAGCTCACACACATTCTAAATGTCTTCCACATGGTTCTTATAGCTGAAGTTAAGTCTGCACCAAGGAGAAGACATGATTTTCCCATACTCATCAAGTAATTACCTTCAGTATCTCTACACCATTAAGTCAAAAGACAAGTCTCTTTGTGCCAAGAATTATGAAGCCTAGATTAGGCAGGCAACAGAGCTAAGAAGTCGAAAAAACCAGATGACTGATTCCTCTTTGAGCCTGGCAGATACCATTTTCTTTTAGAAACCCCACCTTGCTTGATGGACTGTTGCTGAAAGGCTCCCCAAGATAAGTGGGTCTAATGATAAACTGTTGATTGCTTAATGTACAGAGGAATGAAGAAGTGCCTTTGATAAGGAGTAGCATGGAAGAATGCATAAAGACCAGAGGGTAGGGAGATGTGATCTACCTGACTGCATTTTTAAAACCGTCGTGGCTCTTGGAGACGCTACAAACCACGCTCATAAGTAAACAAGTGGATGCTTAATAAATTCCCATTGATTGTGAATAGCAAGCCAGCGTTGCTGCTTCCTCATGATCCTACCAGTACCTCAGGTCTCCTGTTTATAACACTTGGAACAAGGATCCTAATGGTTATAAAGCTCCCAAATGGAGTGCTGTCAACAGACATTTTATATTTCACCTGCAGAGCCAGTTGCTCTGTTCAACAGTAACACTTTTACAACACAGCCCTCAGGCAGGGTCTCGCTGCACACCAGCCTGGGTGCGTAGCAGCATTATTGAGTGTGGTAAGTGTCCTCGTGGGAATTGCTATTTTTTAACATCCCAAGTAGGTCACTTTGCAGACAAACCAGACAGCTGTACTCACACCTCCTCCCAACTGCCAGCCTGTTTCAGGATGAACATGGAGGATTAAGCATTTTGTCAACTATTTACTCCTGTAAACTGAAACAAAAGCCCCCCAAAACAAAAGAAAAAATAATTAAAAGACCCAGTGATGAAGGATGAGCTGTTTTCTGCTGACTCCAAATACACTTCGAGAAAGTACAGCTCGCAATAGGTCTCTGATAACTAAATGCCTAAAGCTCCACGATTACTCAGTTGCAAGCAGCCCCTTCTGTAGGCAGATCCAGCTCCTATCTCTGCATCATTCAAGCAACTATTTCAGCAACAGTTCGAAGCCCCCAGTGAAGTCAATCATACTCCACACAAACGGAAGTGGGTTATTTCTGCTTCTGCCTCAGGAAGTTAATCTGTGCAGTGTCATGTACAGGGCACAACCCTTCACCATTTTTCTGCATTAATATTACAGCTGCCTCAGCTGTTCCTCTGAGATCAGACTCCCATTACCCCAGTCACTGTACAAACACTGTACAGTGGTTTCTTTTCTTAAAAATCCCCAAATTTAAAGGAAACTAACTTCATCTTTGAAGCTGTCCAGAAAAACACTCCCTACTCCAAACTTATTATTTGAACACAGAATTGATGAGAGTTAATAAATCAGAAATAATACTTCAGATATTTCATTCACTGTTCCCATGGCTGAAAGTAGCTGAATACTTCTATGACTGACAAGCAAACTGCAAATTCACTCCACTATAATAAGCTTAGAAGAAAGCAGCTTATTAGTAGTTAGGCCCAGTGCTGTTAACTGTTACCCCACACCTAGCAGCATCACACTGTCATCAAACTTGTACAATCTGATGTAACAGAAGCATTGCATAAGAAAAGCCGAGCTAACAGGATGACTAAAGCAGTATTGTTGCTGAAGCTCTCAGGCATGAAGGCTTGACATATAGCCAGTTATTTAAAATTTAATGCTTGCTTTTTATCAGTTAGCATCTTTTTATGTCTTAGCATTAATATTTAGTTTTATTTTGCTTTAAAGCACAACAAAACCAACTTGTTTGCTCAATGAGAACATTAAAAGCACACTTGTTTTCATTTATTTAGGTGCTGATCTTCTTTGAAGTCGAAACCCACTGAAGACCTACCTTAAGAGTCTGCAAAAACTTCTCCTGTAGCTGAGACGCTGACTTGCAGCAGCCACACTAGGAGGGAAGGGAGGGCGTGAGGGGAAGTAGGCCAAAGCTGCAGAAAATATCAGTGAAACCATTCCAAATTCTAAATGAGAGGGCAGAGAAAAAACAAAATCAAGATGTTAGCATCAAAAGACTTTGTTTAGTACAGCACTGTTATCAGTCAGCCTCTGATGCATAAATCCCACCACAAGAGCTTTTACTGCTCCTGATGACAGAATTCCGTAACTTGAAGGAGAATTCTTTTGTCTTGACAAAGCGAGATTTCAAACTGAGATGGAGAACCAATGAGACGGAAAGATACTGGCAGTCCATTCCAGTGACAGGAGCCACAGAGAACCAGGAACTCAGTAAAGCACAATGAAAGCTTTTGATTTGATTTTGAGAGAGAGAGAACTGCAGTATGAAGATTTGGCCACATTACCTCACAACAGAAGTAGCACAGTGCAGGTAACAGCATGATAGAGACTTTAAACAGACGGGACTGGGGAAGCTCCAGGGCACGGAATGACAATAACTTGGCACATAGGATGATGAAGGCAAATGAAAGGTCAAGTGAGGCAACATCTCAGACAGGAACAGTATTACATGGCAACGGAATATAAAAAGAAATGCACAGGAGCAGCCATGGCTCAGGGATGAAAAGAGCACAGGAAATAAGGAGAAAAAAGAATGAATACGGCTTCTTGCAGATGTGCCGCCTGTTCAGCGGCAGGACTTCCAAAATCTTTGAAAAATGTGATGGCAAGAATTTGGACCTGAACACGCAAAGCGATGAGGATTTCACAGAAAATACTTAGCAAGCCTTGTGATCAGACTTTCTGAGCAAAACCAACTCTAATTACAATCGGTCTAATTAATTTGTTCTACAGACATTTTACAATAAGTATTAGGCTCTCGACAGTCCTCACTCCCAACATTTCTACTATCCCCTTTGAAAACAAGATCTGTTGCTGCTAGAAAGACGAATGTATAGTGAAAGTATGTTATCTTAAAAGAACCTGTGATCTTATAACAAAGAAGCGGTCACTGACAACATAAATTTCAGCAGAGCAGGATACTCAATTGTGCTCATTTTCCTTTTTCTTCTCTTTTTTAATAAATCAATATTATCAGGGCACCTTTCCAGCTTTTCTGCTAAATCAGAAGAAAATGAACACTTCTGCTCAATATATGGAAAACAAGTCTGAACCACATTTGTTTTCCAGGCACACCAGGAATGTGACTATGCCATTCCTCATTGTGAAATACTAAAGGATTCATTCTGAATCACAGAACATTAGGGATTGAAAGAGACCTTGAAAGACCATCCAGTTCAATCCTCCTGTCACAGCAGGATCACCTAGATCAAGTCACACAGGAACATATGCAGGTGGGTGTAAACACCTCCAGAAGGAGACTCCACAACCTCACTGGGCAGCCCCTTCCAGTGCTCTGTCACCCTTACCGTGAAGAAGTTCCTTCTCATACTGATGTGGAACCTGCTATGTTCCAGCTTACATACATCACACCTTGTCCTGTCATTGCGTGCCACTGAGCAGAGCCTGGCTCCATCCTCCTGACACCCCCCCTTTCCGTATTTATCAACTAAGGGTCACCCCTTAGTCTCTTTTTTTCCAAGCTCAAGACACCTAGCTCCCTCAGCCTTTCTTCATCAGGGAGAAGTTCCACTCCATCATCTTTGTGGGTCTGCACTGGACTCTCTCCAGCAGCTCTGTGTCCTTCTGGAACTGAGGGGCCCAGCACTGGTCACAATATTCCAGATGCAGTCTCACCAGGGCAGAGCAGAGGGGGAAGAGAACCTCTCTTGATCTGCTAACCACCCTAGGATGTCAAAGGCCCTGTTTATGTGGTGTCTCTTTTCCTTCTGTGGTCTAATTGGAAGGGTTTTGAGGGTCAATGATACCACAGCTAGACCTCCCCATCTGTATCTCTTCTTTTCCCAAGAATATAGATTAAATTTCTATCTTTATGTACACTGTTTTCAAGACCATGAGCAGTGAATAAGAATTTTCCGTAACTGATCTAAGATCTAAGGAAGGGATGAGATGCTTTGTCTCTACAGGACACTACCAGGCAGGAAAGCAAGATTTGTTGGAAGCTGTTTATCCCACTCTGCATCTAGATCTCTACACAGCATTGTAGGAACACCTATGTACATGTGCACTTCAATCACATAATAAAGGAAGATTTCAGACTTCAGACAGACAAAGCCAACAAGAATGTGACCACACAAACACATACACTTTTGTCCAAGGTGCTCATTATTCAGCTTTATTGTACTGTAGTGCCATAATGGGAAAGGCTAGGGATTCTACTAAAGAACGTGGAACACACTGATAATTTTAAGCCACAATATTTTATAACAGGTGCCCACCTGGGGCCTCTTCTCTGGGTTGCCTCAAGATTCCTACTCACCAAACTGCTGCAGCAGCAGCATTACAGTAACATTTCAATTTCTTTTAATTATTAAATTCAGCGCACAGACCTTGTAGTACCTTCTTGCAACTCTCTAATGTTACCCAGTGTTCTACTTTCCCGGCCAACAAATTTGCCTTGCAAGTGCTGCCCTCACACAGAAAAGGGCAAAATCCATTTTGGAAACTAAAGTAGTTCCCCTCTACCACAGAATTTAGTCTTTACGAAGTCCTTCATGAATGCCATATCACACTTTGCATCTCTTCCAGAAGTCCAGCTACTACCTAGCACAATCCAATTCCTTTTGTGTTGCATTCCTTCCTCACTAGGAAACCCACACTTTTATATCCATCATTATTTCTTCCACTAGACTAGATAAAGACACATTTCCAGAATAATTTTTAGATGGTAAACAAGAAAGTCAGCAAAAGGCAAGAAATAGGTCAATATTGAGATTGAGAAAACTGCTGTCATAAAAGAAACGCAATTCCACAGGAGCTATTGGCACCAAGGCACTCAGAATTGTTGAAGTCAGCATAAATTAGTGTGCAGCAGCACAGCCTGCATATCTCTTGTTGAGAAGTGAAGGTGTCACAGTGACCTGTGACTGTCAAAGTCTGCATCTTAGCCTAGGAGGTAGGCACCTTGCTGCTGCCTAAGCTCCAAAGAGTAAACAAAAAGTTATATGAGACCCAAGCCTCCTTGACACTCTGAGGATGACAGAGCCCTGGAAAAAGCTGTCCAGAGAGGTGGAGGGGCCTCCTCCCCTAAAGACTCCTCCTGGATGCCTTGCTGATCTTTAGAGGTTGCTTCCAATCCCAATCCTTACCGTTCTGTAATTGTGTGATGCAAGGTCTTTCTCCTTGTGATACACTACCCAAACCCCTACTCAAACCCAGAAATCCTCCTCCTCATACTGTCCTGCAATGTAAAGAGAGAATCACAGAACACTAGGGATTGGAAGGGAACTCGAAAAAACATCTAGTTCAATCCCCTCACCACAGCAGGATCACCTAGAAAGTCACACAGGAACAGTCCAGGTAGATTTTAAATGTCCCCAGAGGAGACTCCCCAACCCCCCTGGGCAGAGTGCTCCAGTGCTCTGTCACCCTTACCGTGAAGAAGTTCCTTCTCATATTGATGTGGAACCTCCTATGGTCCAGTTTACAACCACTGCACCTTTTCCTGTCATTGCATACCACTGAGCAGAGCCTAGTTCCATTCTCCTGCCCTTTCTGTATTTATCAACATTAATAAGGTCACCCCTCAGTCTCCTTTTCTACAAGCTCAAGAGACCCAGCTCCCTCAGCCTTTCTTCATCAGGGAGATGCTGCACTCCTTTCATCATCTTTGTGACTCTGCACTGGACTCTCTCCAGCAGCTCTGTCCCCTTCTGGAACTGAGGGCCCCAGCACTGGTCACAATATTCCAGATGCAGTCTCACCAGGGCAGAGTAGAGGGGGAAAAGAATCTTTCTCAATCTGCTAACCACCACCCTTCTGAACTACTCCAAGACAAACCTTGGATATGCTTGGACTTGAACCCAGGGCCTGTTACATGCCAATCAAGTGCTCTACCACTGAGCTACATGTCCCTGACGAGGGCAATTCACACACTTTTTTTACACAAATAGTGATTTTACATTGCTATTTAGGAAAGCACTTGGCTACGAGCTCTGGCTGCAGACCAGAATAATTCAAGCTTCCTTATGCAATTCAGGTAATACAATTCAGTACTGAATCACTACATCTGTACTATTTCAGTCGTGAACCAGAATGTGCAGCGACACAGATGACACAGAATGAAGCTGCAGTAATTCAGCTGAGCTCTTAGTCCGCGTTTGAGATACAGGAACAGCAATTTGTTACAACACAGAAGACACTGGAGTTAACAGAGCAATTTCAGAATGCGTTTATAAGCAATTGCTTTGTAATCATGTTTGAGTTTAAGTCTTTGGAAAATGTGCACACTCTTGGCACGCTACTGTTCTCAAGTTAACAATTCACATCATTACCATCTTTTAAAAGTCATCACCTAACTTTTTGAGGCGGCTTATCTAACACTACCTCACATGAAAGCAACAAGCTCCATCACAAACACAACTCCATGCAGAATGCAGATTGTTTATCCTGTGAAACTGGCTTCCTATAGTATCTGAAAGGAGGACAAGTCATACCAAGCCTGACCTACCCATTAGAGAAGTGGGCAAATGGGACACGTGGGTCCAGACCCTTCTTTTGCTACATTCTGCAATACCTTTACTAGCAATCTGAGAAATCAAATCATAGAATCATTAGGGATTGGAAGGGACCTCAAAAGATCATCTAGTCCAATCCCCCTGACACAGCAGGATCACCTAGACCAAGTNGCCTTCTGATCCACCCCAGGATGCCTGCAACACTGGGCCACAAAAGCACTCCTGAAGTCCAGGGTTGTGTTTCTGCTAGCTATTCTGTTCCTACCACACAAGACCCTCAGCTCCACCATCTCATGCTCACTGCAACCAAGACTACCCTCAACCTTCACTGCTTCAACCAGAGCCTCCTTGTTGGTGAGTNCGATTTCACCCTAGGACAGCAAGAGGCCACCTGGTTTTCATTAAGACCACAGCTCTGTCCCACTGGTGCTTGTCCATCAACTATCCCACCCTGCCATGAGTCTAGTTTAAAGTCCTGTGAATGAGCCCTGCCAACTCCTGCCCCAAAACCTTCTTCCCCTCTGAGATAAACCTCTCCCATACCTATCTGCTAGGTCTGGTATCTGAAAGAACCCAAAATCCTGCCTGTAACACCAGTCTTGTAGCCAGGCGTTAATGGACTGAGTCCTTCTATTCTGGCCTGTGTCCTCACCCCAAAATGGAAGTAATGAACAGAATACAATTTGTGCCCCAGAGTTTTTTACCAAATGTCCTAATGCCTTAAGGTCTTTCTTCATTCCCCTCAGGCTATGCAATACAGCTTCCTCCCCACTTGTCTGGACGATCAGTTATAGTCAGATTCATTTTCTGCCTAGCTGATTATGGAAACAAACACTAGCCTACCATACCCATGAGGCATTTTTTCTGGTCTGTAAGTGAACAGAACTGTAGAACTACCACCAAGGTAGCCACCCACCATGAGGCAGCCTTCCTTCCACTGCTGGAACAAGCTGGCATAAGGGGAAGCAGGCAGTGGGAACCTCACTCCTTCAGCTTTCCAGGGAAACAGGGCTGATGTGAGACAGGACAAATCACACCAAGTATTCAAAGCAACATCCTCTTTTGCAAGTTTGACCAATTTTAAACCAATCAGATGATTTGCCACCATCACTACAATTCACTGCAGGGCATTAACATTCATGAACCAACTCTTTTTCATTGCCAGAGTACTAAAGGGGCTGTGGCTCCTTAAAAGACATATGTCACAACCACAAGTGCAGCTGCACAAAGATGCCACATCTGTTCAAAGTCCTTTCAAATACTAAGAACTACAGATGCCCCACAAAATACATTTCCCAGGAAGTTGAGAAGCTGCTGTAGGATCATGTTATGCTACGACCAACAATCCCACACAGTTCTACAGAATGTTCCCAAACCCTTGTTGGGTGAGAAAGGCAGGAAGAGCCATGGTGACACTTGGGGCAGGCAAGACATACCTCCTAACCTCAGTGGCAAGCAAGACCCATCCCAGTTTCTGAAGAAAAGGCTTAGGAAGTTCTTCTTTTACCAGAAGAGAATCTAATGGGCTGCTGAAGACAACATTTCTAGTGCTGCCAGATTCAGAACAGTGGGTTCAGGCACAAAAACATACTTCCTTTAGACTTTTTCCTCTACTTGCAAACTTGGTTTTTCATTACTTTACACTGGACATTCTTATCTGCCATGAGGTTTTCAGATTCTACTATCCCATTAACTTCTTTAAAACACCTAACCAATCCCAAATTATTGTTTAAATATATTTGAGTCCACTAAACAGTAGGTTATTCAAAAATTCTGGCTGAAATAGTGATCCAGCGTCTACTTTGCTTTCTTCAAAATGAACAGTACAGTGGCCATCATCCAATAGGTGTATTAACTTGACAAAACTTCTCTGAGAATAACGTCCAGGAATAAATGATCACAAACCACTAACTCAATCACATAAAGCTGCATATAAACTCCACAATATATACACTTTAAGAATTCTGGAACATTTACAGATAACTCAATTTTTGATCAGTGTTTTTTCCACTAAACTCTTGTCACTTCATTCATTACTCATAACAAGGGAATTATGCAGATTCAGTTATAAACCATAATCCACTGAGTTTTCATTTCAGTGTTAGATTCAAAAGTACTAAACATTTAATCATGTTTAAAAGGCATATCCAAGTCATAAATTAAGGATGAATTAATGCATATAAGAATTTAATGCTGAAAGAGTACTAGACCCATCCTTATGAAAAAAAAAACCCCAAACCAAAATCCAGGCACATTTTCTAAAAAATGTAAAACTCAAGAAGCGAAACCAGTCTGGAAGCTAAGGGAAAGTATAAACTCTCTTTCTCCTAACCTCAGCTGATACAAACAACTGAAATACTTCATTTGGAATCAGTCTGTACAAATGGCTATTTGAAAGTCTTTCCTGCACAGCAGGTAAACAAAATAAAACTGCCAAAGGTACAACATTTCACCACTTCATCATCCTCTGCCAGTCAGTCGCCGCTTTCTGTTGCAGACCAGCCACTAGAGGGTAGTGGCTCACAAGCACCAAACACACAGGAAAAGACGGGGAATTTTTTAAATTGCAATCATTTTCAAGCCCACCTGCGTACAGCACCGCTTCAATACGGTCCTTGATGTGCTCAGTGTTGCTCTGTGATACCAGCGGGAAGTAAGATGTTCCATTAGGTGGTGGCACTACAAGAGGTCCCACCAGAAACGCAGCAGCAGCGCCTAGGTAACTGAGCAGCGATGCAATGGCTGTTGCTGTGGCACGTTCATCTGGAGAAAACCATGTTGTGGAAAGAAATGGTGCCGCGTTCATCACTGTTGGCCCTGCCAAGCCATTTAACAGCTGCCCTCCATGAATCAGCCTAGAATAAAGAATTAGACATCACAGTCATTTGGATGACAACTACTTGCCTTTTTCAAAAATTTAGAAAGCATGTAAGATACTGAGTTTCGGAGATTGAGCAACTGCACAAAGAAATGAAAGCCCTGTGCAAAACAAAGGGTATTTTATACACTTAAAAGAAGCTCAATTAGACTGATTAAAGAATCCAGAGCTACTCCGGTCTCATTACTTGAGATAAACAGAGAAGTAAATGTTCTCTTTAAAGCAGAAAATTAAGAGGGAATAAAAAGTTACTTTATTTGCAGAAAAAAAAATACATTATGATAGAATACACAAGTAGAAAAGGTATAGCAGCAGAAAAACTTTAAATCATAAACATCTTAAACCTGACCCCCTGCCTGCAAAAATCCCCATAGAAGATTTAAATTAGTTATGGCAGCTCCACAATTGAAACACTTCAGCAAAATACTCTGCATATTTTGTCACTGCGTTACTTATTTTTTATTTACACACTCAGATGAGCTCTCTGTGCCTACAGATGAGGAGGTTGGGCTGTTGAGGTTTCCAAGAGAATCTTCTTCTTCAGCAATCTGGCCATTCTCAACACACAGCCAGGCAAACCCAGATTTTTCTTGTTTTTCACACTCACTGGGATTTAACAGATAAGGCTGGTGACAGAAGTGAGATACTACTTCCAAGCAGCGAAGTCTCTGCAAACTTTGGCTTAATATTGTTACAGTAAACACATACAGAAAGGACTTTTTGAAGGTTGTTCTACACATGGAAGTCATCCAGAAAAATTCTGCTTTGACTTTTCCAAAAAGTGATCAGTCACAAAAGACAAAACCATTTTGGAACTTATAGAAAACCTTTGTGTCCAAAAATCAGCCAGCAAGTCAATCAAAACACCACAACCCTACAAAGTACAGCTTAGAGTTACCCACTGTGCAATGAAATGGTGGCTGATGATATTTTTAAATAGGTGGTGTTTTTCTAAGCATCGCGGGAACTTGATGTTATTGCTGCAAGACTTGAGTTGTCAGACATAAAAAGCTACAGCCTGAAAAATGGGGAAACATAAGTTAGCATGTAGGCAATGTTTCAAGCCACAAATGGGTAAAAAAAAATATAGTGTAGCAGAAGATTTTTAAGGCACATGAAGGTTCAAAATATGCAAAGGAAATGCTCACAGACTCTTTGTCAAATTAACAACCTAGACTGCAATAAAAAGGAATAGATGCTACTGATTCACAGTGGATCTGAAATGAAATTTATTAACACTATATATTACAGAAATATAACCAAAAAAATCTATTAAATATCATTTGAAGGAAACACTTTCTGAGCTGTTACAGGGCTAGTAGCTACTATAAGAGATTACAACTTCTCTCCTTTCTTTTGATTAAAGATCACATAGTGAGAATAGATTTCACTGCTATTTGTTCATGATGTGTGTCATATGGACATCACTAAGGCCCAGTCATCAGAACTTTTAAATACTTGTTAAAAGGGGGGCTCCAATAAAATCAAATTAAATATTTTAAAATAACCAAAAGCACTAACACTGTGTTAAAGAGTTTTCTGCAGGACAATTTACATTAATCCTTCGTGGCTACTCTCTAACCCATTGTACTTTGGACAAACCAAGGTACCCTTGTATACTTTGGTATTACCCTCCTACTTCTGTCACTACAATCAGCTATTCTCAAACTCATTCCAAACTGTTCCAGGGCATTTGCAGAGCTACGTTACAACCCTACAAACATCTGCATTTAATTCACAAGTGAGGTAACCACTGCAACAAATAAAGATTTTATTTTAGTACTTCCACTTGCTGCAAAGACAAGTTAATGCTTAAATGGTGCATTTGATATTGTACACAAAGAAAACTGTTGCACTACAAAATAAACTTCACAGCTACAGGTGCCCTACTAACACTTCTATTCATTTACACCACTACGATAATGTTGTTTAATTTAAATATGCCTAGTCTACAGAAATCCTAAGGGTCCTCACTGAAACCAGAAAAAACTACACAAGTTCTTCTGTACTCTCTATGGGTATACAGGCCCTTCATCTTTTGTTAAAAAACCCCATACAAATCACCAAACAACCTCCTCATTTATAACTTGTGCACACTTCAGATGTAGATTATGTCTATCAAACTACAACATCCAAATAAAGCTCTGTAACTGACCTCTATAGTGAAAGGAGAAAGAGAAGCTAATTTTACTTGGCAGATCCAAAAGGACAAAGTAGTACCTTAATCCAGAATTTATTTCTAAATTACTTTTCTGTCTTAGGGTTTGGGTTTGGGTTTTTTCCAAAAAAAAAAAAAAGAGCCTTCTGTTTGCCTCTGTGATTCTTCTGTTGGTGTTCTGGCTGTTCTCTCTCCTGTCTTGCCTGGAGTACTCTCTCTGTTGCCACGGATTTGCAATGTTGCCATTTACTAAGCTTAACACTATCATCAAGAGTAGAGCATCTCTTATCTTCACATTGCTTAGTGTTTCAAATCTAACATATTTGGGTTAAGAAATATCATTTGCAGATTAAATTGCCACTGATGTATGACCCTACCTCGAGTATCTCTGCACGTAACAACCTGAACCTTAATTTATCTGTTTTCCAACACTGGCCTGAATCAAGTTTTTCCTTCCTGAGAAAAAGATTATTTGCACAACCTCTGCACAACCTTAACTCAGCTCCCTGGCGAGGCACGGACAAGAGATTCAAACCACAATTCAGTGCATTTGCTAAGCAGCTACTCTGGGAGATGTACGTAGCATCGGCTCCATTTGACAGAGAAGTATGAACACAACACCACTGGTGGATTTTTGCTGTTTGTTACAACATCTTATCATCACCGTGCTAGATTTTGGTGTCACAGCCTACAGGAGTGTCAAACACCAGTAATGCTAAAAATTGCATCGGTACCAAGAGTCATTTGTTTCTGTGGCTCCCTGATTTCCGTATTGTCCCTGCCACTGCAAAGGTGCAAAGTGCAGCCACATTTTTCCCTGTCACTACTCAATTTCATTCTGCACAACACTATTTCTCTTCCCTAAAAAGATAACTTAAGCTCAAAACCCTATCCAGATGGAAGAGTACTTTTCAGCCTTATTACACCAACAGGAAAACTGTCAACTGTTATTTATCCAGCTCTGCTCTGCTTTCAGATTCATTCTTGACTCCAGCATCATCTTCATGTATAAAAAGCTACCAAGTTCAAATAATAGAAAACAACACAAGAGTCAAAGGCCTTTCAATCACATTCATGAAAGAGACAATTGGAAAAAACACCACCAAAACTCATCCCTGATTTACAAAATAATTGATGACTTTTGCTTAAAGCAAAAGTGGCCAAGTAAAACATCTGCCCAAAATATCTTGTTTCTAATGATTTCAGAAGCCAGGTTAGGGATTTGTTTTGAAATGTCAAGGTTCTTGCACACCTGGCCTCATGGCTAATGCTAAACTCAGCTGAACATGAATGCTATTAAAAAAAATAAATTTATATATTTTTATATATATATATATGAGGACAGGTAGCATCACAGTAATAAGTTACACAGATTTATGTTATCTGCCTTAAAATAAATACAATACACAGTCGCTTATACATATGCACACATCTCTTTGTACAAAATAAAGAGGACATTTGTTCTGAAACTGGCCGCTGAATTGCAAAGAGATAGCTCATCTAAAGCAACAGAAATTAGAGAAGAAAAATCTCTTATTGTAGTACACTGTAATCTTTTCTCCAAGTTTTTGTCACGTTACATGATAAATAACTGAAATTACACAGTTTTCATCATTTCTCTGAGAGAAGACTTTATGTGAGTATTAAGAAGTAATCTGGTTATACCTGCTTTATTCACTCCTTGCTGTCACTGCTGCAATATCCTAACAGGCGACAAGAAAAACAAACACAGAAGGCTATAAATGCTGAAATTACAGTATCACTGAGCAACCTGGGCCTGAAAAAAAGTTCTATTACACAGGGAATTCAGTGATTGATGATAACACCATATAGTTAAGATGGGAAAGAACTTCCATTTAGAGGCAGCTTTATTTATCTTTTTCTCATTGTATGCATGGAAACTCTACGTGCACTGTCACAGTCCTATCAGATACTGGATTTTTTCAGCTATTTAGGAGCTGTGTGCTCCATAAACACTTCTTCTATGCAAAACTCCCAGCCATTTCAGAGTTTCTACCACAGTATTTCTCATCTTTGGACTTAAGAGAATTTTAAGTTAAAGAAAATCTCATTAGTTTACATGTTCATATGGGGAAAATACATCAGGAGAGAAAATTACTTAACACAAAATTACTTTAAATACAGTGTTTTCACATTTTCTTTGGTAAAAATATGAGACCATCAGCCCCAGTGCATTTGTTTGTCTCTCTAACTAGCTCCCAGTCAACTGGGAAACTGAGTTCCTCTGGGTCTTAGAAGGGTGCTCATCCCAACAGTCTTGTTAAGACAGTATTTCAGAGCAGGTTTTTTTCCTGGAATTTTTACCATTCAGTTACTATTGAAATTTTCATTAAAATGTATTGAAAAAAAGAATTAGTAATTCAATTTTGCTGCTGTTTAGCACAGTGCGAGGAGCACCAAAGCCTCTGAGCACACCACCTTAGCCTGGAAAAGTTCATTAGATTGCTGATTCCAACAATTACCTGGAATCCCCTTTTGAATTAAAGAAGTTAATGTTTTACAGAAATTGATGGAAGAATTTTCTTTCACATACCTAACATTTTCACTCATTGAAAGAAATGGATTGTTCAACTGTGCTAATATGGAAGACAAATACCTTTATATGTGGGTTAGGTCATTGTGTGAACTGCTGGAAGCAAATTAAAAAGACCCTTCCACTGGAGGACTTGAGAGCACTTTTCAAGTGCTATTTAATTTAGCCTCTTTACATGGCAACAAAGCAAGTAAACACCTCTTGGTTCTAGAGTGTCTACAATGATACCTAAAGCAAGTTGCCTGCCCTGGCAAAGGAATATGAAAAGTCATGGACTTACCCATACTATATATCAAGAGATTTATTACACCTCAAAGGGAACAGATACCAGCTTTGTAAAGAACTACTTCTGTTTCTTCACAATTAAGTTACTAGAAAAGGACAGAGTTTTTCCTTTAGACTCACACAAATATAACAAAAGAGCCTTCTATTAAGTGACACGTTTTCAGGTACTTTTTAAAGGCAAATATAGAATTAGGGAAGTAAAATTCATGCTTTATAGCAACTGATTGCTACGGAGTTTAGGGACAACCTGGTGCAAGTCCTTGTTCTTTTCATAATCCGAAGAGAACAGAGTAAGGCTCTGCATCTGGAGAAGGACTGGAAAGAAAAAGACCTCTGGGTAAAGCAATGAATTTCTCTATTAAAAATAACATTCTGAAAGATGAATTTCGTGGACATGCACTTCCTCTCAGCATTTTCATTAAGTGATATATTTATACTACAAAGGTTTTATGCCTTCTGGATATTCATGGATTGAGGCCATTAACATTTTTTAGCTTGTTTTTGATGCATGCGACCACTGATTTGTGGAATAATTTAAAGCTGGTTTTGGCCATCAGTAAGAAAAATTATTACAAGCAGAAAGCCTGAGTCATCATACGGTACATTGGCTGCAGCAATAAAGTGAAAAAGAGAAAAAAAACCCTTTAAAATGTACTTTCGACCATTTTCATCACGAAAACGGCCTGAAAAAACATGAGTTTTCACTTTTAAATTTAAAAGGATGGCAAAAACAGAATTACTCCAAAACTAGTATTATTGAGCCTGCCAAGAGAGAAGCAAGGATTTGCAAGAGGAAGCAGCAATCTCAGGGCAAGGCCTTGACCTCTCTACCAGATGTCCTGAAGAGGAAAGGGATGAGGCAGTTGCACAGTGCAACCTCTGGCAGCATCGTGACGCCTGTTACTGTGCAGCCACCACAGCTGTCACACGGCTCAGAAGAGTGGTTCTCTATCTAAAGCTATATCCAAGTTTAAAAGATGAGGGCGTGGGAAATTAAAGATTCTTGTTGGCATTTTTTTTAACTAAAAGCTTGGGGATAGTTTTGTTTGTCTTTTAAAGTGAATCTCCTCCACAAACCTATTATTAAAAGGAGACATCTTTAAACCAACACTACTGGGAGGACACACTCATCAAACACAACCGATCCAAAATAAACAGCATCGCTGTAAACACAAAATAGGCAATTACACTGCGGGCTAATGAGGCAAAACATACTGAAACAAGTTATCAGGGAAGTGCACCAGGACTTGCTGCTATGAGAGAAAGCTGATGGAGATTACTTTGCAGAAGACAGGTCCTAAGCAGAATTTTTTAGTAAAAGATTCAAAGGCAATGCAGCAGAATGGCACAAACAAGACTTATTTAAACATTCCAAACAAATTTTATTAGGTTTGTGGAAGAGCAGGAGGGTGTTTTGAATATAATGTGCAGCAATTTTGAGGCATATTCTATTAATAGGAATCCTTATTTAAGAAGTTAGCCAACAGGATATGAGTCATGAGACTAAGGCAAAGAGCTCAATATGATTTTAAAAAGTAAAACTTTGTTTTAATAACCTACCATTATAAGAGATTTTGAGACACCATTTTATGAGATGAAGCTAAATATCCCACAAAGCATATACAATCTACTTCTTTCCAGCACAGGCTTATACTAGCTGAGGCCTTGTAAAAATGCTGCCCCTTAAATATTGCTGCAATACCAAGCTCTTTCTGAGATTTCAGAGTTTCCTTTAACATATCTACTCAATTTACCACTCTGGGAATTCACACAGGGTCTGTAAACTGCTAATTCAGCTGCAACCCTCATTGCTGGGGAAGGTAGATGACACCTGCAGTGCTATGGACAAAATCCAGCACAGAAGCAAGATGAAAGGATATTTATCACAAAAACTGTCCAGCTGCCTCCTTTTTCCACTTAAGCTGCTTTAACTGAAGCAGATGCCAATTTGGGTGCCAGAGGATGTGTAGTCCAGGCAGCAGCAGGCTGGGCCTCTGGGCAGCCACAGGGACACTTAATCATCCACCAAATCCACCACCACCACTGACAAAACGCAAAGCAGGAAAAAATCATCACCACTCAGGAACAACCCACAGGACCTCTCACGTAAGGCAACAGCTTTGGAGCAGAGGTTAAAAATATCAAACCTGTGCACAAGATGAAGCTCGTGGAGGTAACAAAACCAAGATAAAGTCTTAATTACAGGGATATAAAAATTAAACATTCCCCATGAGAACCTACCCAAGAATGATCTGTGTCCCTTTTTTCCTCACTCGGGACTAACTCAGGCCAGTCGTCCCACAGCACTGCAGCCAAAGCATAAATCAGCAAGTTCCATGAGTACCAAGCAAGTGCTCCATCCTAACCTCTTCCTCCTATCCTCACTGAGCTGCAGTGCACAAACATGTATGTTCTTTCAGCTTTTTACTCCAAGAACCACATTTTATATTTGATACTTTTTTCATTTCTCTTTCCCAGTGCACAACTGGAATCACTGTCCTTTTCTTATGTGCAGATTTTTCTACCATCCTCTCCTAAAAGCCTCTTCTCATTCCCAGAAACATTTTATCTCTTCTTATCCATAGCTGCTCCAACAGTTTAAGGTGGTCTTCTGAGCACAACTGTGTATTCGGTATTCCCAGAGAATATGAGAATCTTAACGCTTTCTGAGGCACCCTTTTGCATTTTCATGCGTAAGAAATGGTGGTTCATGGTCACTATAGGACCAGGAAAGACAAATAATTAGATGACTCCATGACATTCTTTAGGCTTTCAGGGAAAGGACAGACTTTCAGAAAAAAGACAACGTAGAACTACTGCAGAGTAAGTTAAACAGGAATAAAATACAAACTAGGCTGAAAATAGCTAAAAGAAACAAAATGTACCAAAGGGCTTGTAAGAGCCAACCTTCAAATAATGAAGGAAGAATTTAGCATCAATACCTCTAAGAACAGGAAAGAAATACATATCCCAATATGTCGCATTAGTAAAGCAAAACAGCTGTTTACAGGATCTACCAACTACCAGTGTGCCCTACATAAACAACCCTGTCAATATCTGCTCCTGTTTCCACTGTCACTCTGTTTTATAGTTTTGTTGGATTCCGAAAAAACATTTTACCAGTCCTTAGTGCCAAGGAACACCCTGTCCCTGCCATGACTCAAGGTCCTCAGTAACTACTTTTCTGTTGTGAAATCTAACATGAAGGCCAAGCACTACCAGACCACAGCACACTAAGTCCTAATAAATTGCTTAATTAGTGTATTCAATACAAATGACAAATTATGCTACATCTTTTGCTTCCACGTCTTTAATCATCCTGTCTTTCAAAATAGTTCAAGAAGTCTTACAACACAGAGTCAGCCTTAAAAGTCACAGATTTATGACTATGGGCTGATTTCATCACTTATAATTCCTACTTTCTTACGTGTTTCAGCTCATACAGCTTTTTGCCTAAATTTATTATTTCAGAGTCACAGGGAAGCCTTAAGCTATATGTTAATCTATTTCTAAACACAGAATATGAGACAAATATGAAGTGGTGAGGAGGTGGAAAAAACAACCTTCATTTTGTCTATGAAAAATGTCTACAATAACACTACCGTTCAGGATAAAATAATGCCATTCTGAAAGAGTCCAACAAAAATATTCACTCAGTATCAAGCAGTAGTCAAAAAGGAAAGAACTTGATAAAATGCAGGCAAAAAGCATTAGCACTGCTCTTGTAACATTCAGGGAGCAGAAAAGTGACAAGTTCAGGAATGGAACAATTAGATAACTTCTTTTTTAATGCTCTATATATTGTACATTAACAGTGAACTAAAAAACTAGATATGTGGATTATTAGGTTTTCCTAATATTTAGAAAGGAATAATTGTTTGGGATTTTACTTTTAAAAGTTCAAGTCGGTGCCACACATCTGGCACACTGGACAAACCCAAAAGTGAGTGGTACATAAAAAAACCTCTCCTTGTCTGTACGATACATTAACCTCAAAGGTTAGAGGGCTGGGGAGGAAAGCAGCTAAATCAGAGCATATGCGCATGTGACACAGACTTTACTAGCCCACGTGCAGGTTGGCTCCTCAGTCTTAGACACAAGTCCCTACTTCTAGACTTCAGCACCCGAATTCTCCCTGATAACGTGATTGTACACATACATGGACATCAAGTGAGTGGAATGCAGAAAATACAGCTCGTGTTTAAAACATGGCTTGGAGAACTGGAGCTTACATGTTAAGTCTGCTATTACATCAGAGAGCCAAAAGAACAATCAATGAAAAGTTGCCTTAAGGCTTAGCCCTCAAGACAATGCAGGTTACATGGTACAACTGTGCACAGTCTGTACAACTATTTACAAGATCTCCAGAAGCCTTCACTGCAAACCATACTTTTGCTTCATACAGTCAGCTATAACTAACTCTCTGTAGATCTTTAATCAAACTGTGTAAAAGATCAAACTACTGCCTAGGTAGGGCTGCAATTCTTGAATTTTTATTTTTTTTTTGCAGTGGGCTAAGTAATAAATTTATCAATTTCAGCTGGAGATGATGCATAATTTCACATCATGAATAAATTAAATTAGTGACCTTTTCCATCAGAATTCTGCTCATGCTCTTTTTTCTATATCGTTTTCATTAAATGTATTGTCATATTTTATGCATCTCATCAGACTTTACACAGTCCATAGCCTATTTTTTCCCCTATCCAGTTAAAGAACCAGTTCTTTTAATGTTTCTCTTTATTCATTTATGTTCTTCTAGGTCTCCCTACTGCAGTTGCACTGGAAAATCTTGTTTAAAGGCAATCAAAACATGAAGAAACTCTCCTTCCCACTTCAAATGATATCTGAAATCTTAAGCTCATTGGGGAATTTCTTCTAAGGTTTTCTACAGCTTCATCCTTGCTTTGGTAAGGCCTAGGGCAGCACAAGTCTATTGATATAAATCATAAGTGAAAAGCTACGTAAGCCATGCTAACTCACTGCATTTAAACCATCTGGCTCATTTAAAAGATGTATTTAATCCAAGTTGAGTTAGAACGGATGAACTGGATGTTGAGTACCCTTTAGCATCTTGAGAAAAGGTAAAACAAGGGGACGAGGACAGCTCTTCCCGGTCACCTTAACAGTACCTTTTCACTTTAAAAGGGTCACTGTGAATGGCAGCATAGTATGGTTGTTCAGCCTCCGCTGTTCATAAAGTTCTTGCAAACCACACAGAAATGGGCAACACAGGGAAACCTCAAGAGCTTTTTGAATGCTTCCTTATATGAAGAACCTAAGAATTGAAACTGCAACCCCTCCACTCACCAATGGCTTATTAAGCCATTAATTACCTACTAGTCATTTACTCCTAACTGGGGCTATCCAAGTGTTTACTACATTCCTGTCCTCTGAATCTCTTCTTTTGTTTAACCAATGGTGCCCAGTCACCTGCCTTCTAGTTCAGGCCAAGTGTTTTCTTTCTCAAAGGTTTCCCAGATGGTTTTCTGGGTAAGCAATAAGAAGAAGGAAAAAACCAAAAAACTGCTGCTGATATAACATAGGGACTCCTTGGAAATTAACTAGAATCCAAGGGGGACAAAACCAAACACTAAGAACCTTTTATAGGCAAGTTCTTTGCTTAGTGCTTATATGTTATGCAACCGTAACTAGTGAAGAGCTGGTACAAATGGTGTTTCTAAAAAAGCAGAAAAATGTAGCAACACCTGTACTTCTTCCACCTTCAGCAAAAGAGGCAAAATAGAGCTAAGTGAACAACACATGATCTGTATTTGCTGGCTGTACAAAATGAGTGTGAATCCTGAACCGACTGGGCTTTCCCAGATGCAGGAGACTTTGACAGGACAATGGAAGTGTTTGGATTCTGTTAGACAGAAATCTGATCTGATGATAAACTTTTAAATTGCATGTGAAGGTATTAATTTCAACCACAGAGAAAGCATTACTTTGGAATGCAGACTGGAAGAGAATTCATCAGTCTCACTGCATATTCCATACATCCACTATAAAACAAAACTATTTCATGTTTACGTACAAATTACTTATTTGGGGAGTTTGTGCCATCGTTCTCTGTGTGATCTCCAGCCAGTTTATAAAACTCTCTAAATCTCTTCCTTGTTTGCAAAGCAGATTAATATTAGTTATGCAGGATAGGATGAGGCTTAATTATCTCAAGTTTGTAATGGGATTTCTGATCATCAGATACTGTGCAGAAAATGGACTACAAAAATTCATTTGAGAAGCAAAGCAGCATGTAACCCCAACGTCTACGCAACAAATGTTTGATATACCAAATCCGTACAGAAGATATTTTCTAACATATCTTTGCAGTAGCAGCAAATATTACATCCACATAAAGTATAAAATACGCATATTAAAAGAATTGTAAAAGAATTCACTTACTTCTTCCTAATTTCTAGGTCTGAAACTGGAACACATCTCAGGCCAGCTCCCAATACCATGAGGGATGATGTTAGCAACACAGTTACCCTTAGACCTAAGATGAAAAAGCAACAGTATTTTACAAGTCAGCAATGTTGCACAAAAAACCCAACAACAAACCAAACTTGCATAAAAATATATCTGTTTCCAAGCACTTTTACAAAGTAACAGCTCTTTCAAATCATAAACACATTGGTGCTGGTATGAATTACAGATTCACTACAAAATTCTGTGTTATTTTCTAGACTTGCATTCCAGAATTATACAGCCTTGCTCTTTGCATACTATTGCACCCAGTACCCAAAATCTCACAGACATTCTTGGAAGTGAAAGAAATGCTAAAAGTATCATCAAAATGTACAATATTCCCTTTAGCATCAGGGAAAATGCTCCAGTGTGCAATCTGAAATCTAAGGAGATCCAAAGGAAAACCTGGACTTGTATACGCTTTTCCAGTCACTTCATGAGCATGGACAAGAGCACTGCTGCTGTTTCCTTTGGTAATTTAGATATGAATTTCAAAGTGAAAAAATAACCATTTATTCAGGGGAAAAAAGCATAAGTACTTTTTTACAGTCCTTGTAATTAGGCCAGGTTTTTGCTGTGCTCAGCTCAAATTGTCACAGGTTGTAAATATAGTACATTAGAAAAAAGCTACAATTGAATATGCATTTTTCCTCATACTGCAAATCTCAACTGAGTAGCACTTAGATGAGAAACAACTTTATCTTAGTGCTGCAACCCCTTTTGCCAGCAGTTTACTTGCTGTTGCTGTTTCCAGCAGCAGCAAACAAAAAGAGACAGTGACAGCTGAAGAGCTTAAGCTTGTAAAACACCAAACCCATAAATACATGCAATTAAAAACTGCTGGTAGTCCAGATCTGTGAAGTAGTAAAATTTGAAATGATTTCACAGCAATGAACAGAAAAGAAAAGGTTTCCAGGATCTTAGAAAAACATAATAAAAACAATTACATTATGACACACAGCATCACTGAATTATAAAATCAGTTACGGTGGAGAAGATCTTTAAAGATCATCAAGTCCAGCCATTAATGCAACTCAACCAATGTCCCTAAGCTACACACCTACACGACTTTTCAACACATCCAGAGATGAGTCAACTACCTCCCTGAACAGCCTGTCTCAATGCTTGGTGATCCTTTCAATAAAGAAGTTTTTCCTGATGTCTAGCCTAAACTTCCCCTGGCACAACTTGAGGCCACTTCCTCTTGTCCTACCACTTGTTAGAACAGAGCAACACCCACTGCTCTACAACCTTCTTTCAGATAGTTTTGGATGATGATAAGATCTCCCCTCAGGCTCTTCCTCTTCAGACTAAATAGCCCTAGTTCCCTCAGCCTCTCCTCATAAGGCTTGTTCTACAGAACCAGCACTACCTGTTGCTCCTTCTTCTATTGAGGTACCCAAAACTGAACCCAGCACTTGAGGGGTGGCCCCACCAGTGCTGAGTACAGGGGAACAATCACTGCCCTGGTCCTTCTCTACACACTGTTATATGTATTTAGGTGATTCATGTATTTTGTTTTTAGTGTTGTTGTATTATTAAGTTCTCTTTGCCACACTACTTTTGAAAGGCGTCTTCTCAGACACCTAAGGAGAGCAAGGACCCCACGCTAAAGACATCTTCTAAGACACCTAAAGAGACCACGCTACAACAGAGAGGACCCTTAAACAACAATGAAAAGCCCCGGTTCATTAAAAACTGTCCAATGATGTGCCAGTTTCTTTTCAAAGAAGACACCTAGTCCAGTGAAGAGCCCGCGTTGTTTTTTTACCTGACCAATGATGGACCATGCATGGGATATAAAAGAGGGGACTTAAGCCATTTTCGGTGTGCAGGAGCGCGGGAACAAAGATGTTTGACCTCCCTGTCACTACCCCTAGGAACCCTTGAGCGCTGTATGCTTGTTCTATTTAATAAATTGTCATTGGTTAAGAACAACCTGTTTTGGGTCAAATTACATATAACAACACTATTTCTGATACAAACCAGGTTTTGGCCACGTGAAAACACTGTTGGCTCCTATTGAGCTGACTATTGATCAATACTCCTAGGTCTCTCTGCTGAGCAGCTTTCCAGCTACTTTTACCCAATTAACTGTAGCACTGCATAACTCAAAGCAGCCCAAGAGGACTCAGCACTTGGCCTTGCTGAGGCTCAAACAGCTGGCATCAGCCCCTCAATCCAGCTTGTACAGGTTCCCCTGTAGAATTTAGTCAAAACTAGGAACTCCATAAAACACAGGACGAAGAAAATCAAGTCCCTAAAATAACTCACCTAACAAACAAATGATTTTGATTCTTTCCAAAAATGCCAATTTTCAGACAAATGCTCCCTCCACATTAATGACAATTCTGTTAATTAACAGAACAACTCCATAGCACTCATGCTAAGTATTTGTCTCAATGTGAATTTTATGGAGGTCTTAAAGCATACATCTCAATAAATATAATATTAGGAGACAAAATGTCACTTTGTTCTTACTGCAACAGCTCTTAGTGAAAATCATCAGTGGGTATGCAACTCCTTGTGCTGGATGCTGTACAAGCCCAACCAAAGGCAGTCCCTCTCTCAACCAACCTTGCCCAAGACAATCCAAACCAGAAGTAGTCAGTGTTTTCTGAAATGGAGGTATGACTACCTTTGACATAGCTCAGTCATTAACAAAAGGAATGCCATCTGCTGACTCTCAAGGACATATCACTTCCCTGATACCCTGGAGAAGTATCATCAGCGAAGAAGTTTCCTTGAAGGATGTCCAACACCTGTTCAGACTTACTTGCTTGACTCTGTGCTCAACCAGTACAAGTTGCTGTTAAACTGCTTTCTCAGAGAGCCCTAACCAAATGTCTGGGTAATATGGTCATTACAATTCTGTTGTTCTTCATGTTTACTGGTCCACCACCCGAGCCTTCATGCCATGCTTAACCCTGTAATACCATAATGTACTGTTGTGGGTGCCATTATTTGTATCAGGATCGCATATGTAATGTTTTTGCCTTTTCTCCTGGAAAATTAATCTGCTAGCATTGCTTTGTGCATGAGAACTTGTACACAATGAGAACTGGAATTTTATCGATGCAGAAGTTAAAACACAGAAGTCTGAAATTTTCCATTTGGCAATGCTGCTGCAGGAAGCTGTTTCAGGAAGACTCTAGTGATACCACACCACCTTCTTGTTTTCCATGTAAACCAGGGGTTTCTTGAATTATGTTTCACAAAATGCAGCACATTTTGCTTCCCAGGAGACACAGACAGAGATAGCCTGAAGGCTCTGCTCACAGAGCACCACAGGAGGCACAGCCCCGGGCACAGCAGTAAAGGAGTATTATACAGAAATGTAAGTTTAAATTAGCACAGGACACAGGAGTGAGGAGTGTTTCCAGATTAAAAAAAATTCTTTTTGATTTTTAATATTAAAAAACCAAATCCCTAAACAAACAATACAAAGGAAGGAAAAGTTCTAACAGGGCTTTAGAAAAGTTTCCTCGGAGAAACAACACATAACTCTGAAAACTAAATTGTATGCTGAAGCCTTCCCCCAGCCCTAAATTCAGGTGTCTCTTTAATGTCAAGATTACATGTCAGGTAATTAAAAAACAAAATTATCAGTTAAAGCCTCACAACCACTTGTGTTTAATCTTCCCAAACATTCTTTGGAGTCACCATCTTATAATATTATGCACTGTAATGAACCACTTGCAAATGTTTACATCACACAGGTTATTCTTTGGCCTTAACATGTAAAATCACTCCTAATTCCTTTATTTAAAAGCTGCACATCGAAAATGATGACACCAAAGTGAAGAAGTTAAAGACTGTCAGACAAACAGCGTATTACATATTTTCTTTACTAATTGCACATACATAATACTAATGTGTTTCTACCCTCCAAGCAACTTCCCCTTTTATTTGGCTTTACATTTCTAAATCCATCAATCCATTCTCCTTTTCATGCTTGCTAGCTATTGGGCTTCAACAGTATTTTAATAATAATTTCTGTATTTTGATTGAATGTTGCAGGGGCCTTTAATCTGAATTGGGTATCTTGTATTATTCTGAAAGGTTCACTACAGAGTGCTTCAGATAGCAACAGGCATCATAAGGACAATAAACCAAAGTGACCAACCAAATCTAAAAAAAAAAAAGCCCACGAATCCTGCACGAAATTATTTATCTATTTTTTAAAAGTCTAAGTAATTCAAACAATCAAGATTCTTAGTAGATGTAATTAGCTTAATTAATTTTACCCTGTACATTCAAGAACTAATTGAGGGGGGAGGAGGGCTACAGCTACTGAAAATGCATCAACCAGTCCCCTTCCATCAGAGGTTTCTGACACAGCTGAAGAAATTCCTTAAAAGAGATTATCTTGCCAATAGAGGAAGTTTTCAGTTCACTGCAGCCTCTCTGATTAACTGTTTGTTTCCACTTTACTATTGCAGAAGGTTTCTGGCCCCACAGATGGCATGAGTGGAGCAAAGTGTGGCAAGAGAATGGCCAAACATCATTGGCAGTAACAGAGAAGCCCAAGCTAGTAGAAGAAATTGAGTCCGTAATAGACAGACATCATTTATGAGCTAAACAGTAAATACTGCTGAAGTGCAGCTAGTAACGCAGTCTGCTTTACAACTTCAGCAGCCCACGCTGCATTTGCTGTTTTTTCATTTCTTTTAAAGCAACTACTCCCAAACTCCCACCACTATTAGAGATTTAACACAAACTCCAAACACACAGTCCTCTTAACTCTCCTGCAAAACACATGCTTTTCATCTTGACAAGACCATGTTGTACTAGAAAACTTTAACAATTACCTGTACTAGCAGGGCACACTGACCAGATCTGGCCCCTGGGACATTTCTAGCTGGCTCACTGGTTTCCTTTTCTCTCTGCTGGGAAAACAGCTGTTGCAGCCACACACAAAGCATGATGAACCCCACCACCACCTACAACCCAACACAGAAAAAGAGCAAAATCCAACCATGCAGCAATACAGTCTCACACAGGAGTGGGTGGCAGTGGCTGCCAGTGGCTCTTCAGCTCCCTCTCAGCAACATCAAGTGATAGCATTGAACACATGGGTGTTGCATCCCCCACAACTCTTCCAGCATGCCTTTCTTTCAAGTTGCTTTATAAAGTACATGAAAAGAAAATGTATCTCCCTCCACACATACACACATTACAATACTGACTTGAAACTCAGTGATTTATTGTGCCCAGTTCAATAAGAAACTTAATAAAATATGTTCTACAGCTATAATTAGCTCCTTATGCTAATTATTTACACATTATCATCTTGACATTCAGAAAGAGAACATAATTAACAAGTGTTCAATGCTTTTGTAAGCTCTCGAGAAGTATGACCCTTCATTCCTTCATAAAACAAGTGAATGACTGACTGTAAATATCAAGCCCTTACTCACACAAAGCATATATGTAAGTCAACACTACATGCTGAGAAGTGAAAGTTTCTATTTCTGCTGTCTACTGGCAGCAAACACCCTATATATCTCCCTATGGGGGGATACAGCACCCCAGGTAAGGTACTTAGATACTGGGATCATTAGGGTTTGGAAGGAAACTCCAGGGGTCATCAAGTCCAAACTGCCTGCTCAAGCAGGATCATAAAACTTAAGACAGGTTAAACAGAAGTTCATTCAGTTAGGTCTTAAAAGCCTCCAGAGAAGTAGGCTCCACAACCTCCCTGGGCAGCCTGTTCCAGTGCTCTGTAACCCTTACAGTAAAAAAGGTTTTCTTCACACGGAGATGGAACTTCTTATGCTCCAATTTACATTGATCAGCTCTTGTCCTATCACAGTGCGAAAGTGAAAAGAAATAGCCTCTTTCTTCTTGACACCCAGTCTTCATGTATTTATGTACCGTGATCAAGTCCCCTTGTGAACTTCTCCTCTCCAAACTGAAAAGTCACAGATCTTTCAATCTCTCCTAATAAGGCAGGTGCTCCAGTCTCCTAGAACTCTCTCAATCAAGTCACTACCTCTCTTAAACCAGGGAGCCTGGAACTGGACACAATATTCCAGGTATGGCCTCACTAGGGCAGAGTAGAGAGGGAGAAATACTTATAGAATGATAGAATGGTTACGGTTGGAAGGAACCTTAGAAATCATCTAATTCTGACCTCCCTGCCATGGGCAGTAACACCTTGCACTAGACCATGTTGCCCAGAGCTCCATCCAACCTGGCCTTGAACACTTCCAGGGATGGAGCAACCATAACCTCCCTGGGCAACCTGTTCCAGTGCCCCACCACACTCATAGTGAGGAATTTCTTCCTAAGATCTAACCTATCCTCCTTTAGCCTGAAACTATTCCCCCTTGCCCTATCACTAGAATGAAAAATCCCTCTGCAGCTTCCCTCTAAAGCTCTTTCTGCTACTGCAAATCTGCTGTAAGGTTCTCCCAAGAGCCTTCTCTTCTTCGGGCTGAACAGCACAAATTCCCTCAGCCTTTTAGCTACCAGCACAGATCTGTGGGGAGCAACGTGCTTCTGGTTCAGAGCATCATACAGACAGCAGACACTGTTTGCAATTGTTTTTTTCTACAAACTCCTAAGGAACTATCAGTCTTAAGGTGAAATTCCAGTTGGGTATGCGGAGCAGTTTTCACTTGTCCAGTAAAATTAAAGTTTGGGCAGAGAACATGCTGCCGGACTCAGCCCTCTGACTAGCATGGCCAGCAGTCGATTTTCCTTGTTCAGCTCACAGCTCTCACCCACAGAAGCATTAACATTTGAGGGGTTTCCTTCATTTAGCTGTAGATAAACAAATACGGAATACAAAGAGGCTCTAATTAGAAATGAGTGAATGAGAAAAGTAGAAATGTGCCTGCTGCACATTTTAAGTGTGGTTTTTAAGGACCACACTGGAAATAAGAACAGTCCCTTCTACCACTGAACTAAGAGCATTTGCTTAACTACTATTGTTTTGACTAAACCAAATCTAGCCAAAAATAAATAAATGCAATCCTGTCTTGATGCAAATACAGACCAGGAAATTCAAAACTCCCCAGTTTCAACAACTGTCTTTACCTCAACCCATGAGACATCTCACTTTTACCTTTCCGAATCTCACCCGTCTCACACCAGGCAAAAATAAGTGAGAGGCTGTGTGGTGCTTGCTTAGTCGCTGGCTGGGGTTCAACCATGACACCTCATTTATGGATCAAGTATCCTTTTAAAAATTGATTTCTTTGCTAGATACCAATTCTCCACTTCATAGGAGAACTCATGTCTTTACGTTCAGCCATTACAAAACAAAAGCTTGATTAAACAGCTCAGCTTGTCAGGGAATCCTAAAAGCTCTATATAGAACTCCCTCCATCATCATCATCCGCTGCTCCAGAAGTCTTTGTATTTTAAATGCAATTCTAACAAAATTATAGCTATGCCATTTACTCCTGCAAGATCAGTTATCTTTGTTGTAATTAAAATACAAAAAAAAATTGCTACCTTTCTACTGAACACAGTGAATAAAACTTCTGTTGTGCCTGCATGTTGCCAAATTGATTACTGTCATTAAGAGGATAAGCCGCAATGCACTTTCAGCAGAAGCATCCTTACATCAAGCAGTACAATTCTCAAAAGAAAAGACCCTTTTCATTGATATAGCTGAGATGCAGTCTCAATCTTTTTGCAAACACACAGAACAAACTTGAAAAATCAGTGGTATCAGGCCTGTCTCAGATTCTACAAAAGCACCTGATTGCAGAGGAGCATAAACTGAGTTTGGAAAATCAATGGAAAATAAATGCATTCTTAAGAATAGCATCAACCACACTTGGGAGCAAGAAAAGCTGACTCCAAATACAAAGACTGTAGCTACAAAGATTCAAGAAATAACTATCAGGTCCTATGTAGCTAATAACAAATAATCCCTGGTATAATGGCAAAGATATCATATGGGGTGCTCTTAACACAACCTGTATCTCCCTTTCTCTCTGGCTACATGATGCTGATTCTTCTATGAATATTCCGGTCCTTCGCAAGTTGTGTTTTTAAAACAAACTGAATCAAAAAATCTCCATCCATTCTCCTGGCTCTACATAGCACTGCCAAATCAGCATCTAAATTTCAAATGAAAAAGTTTAGGACTTGAGCAGGATTTTTTTTCATTGAAGCAACTTCAGTTTAATTATTCATTAATACAGGTGACAGCCTCCTTACGCTATCAAATAAAAAGAACCAAGCTCTATCATATAGGACCTAATTGAAATAAATTAGGCCTAAAGCCACATTTCAACCCTCAGTCTTGTCTAGGATATGAAAAACAGACCTGCATGAATCCTACAACATAAGCCAGTTCCAGATTCCACCAGACAGTGCGTTCCAGTTTCTGTCTGATGTAAACAGTAGGCAACCTGAGGTCCCCTGACAAAATGTGTACTAGAAACACTTGAAATGTAGATGTAGGAGGTAATGAACTTCAGACAGGCAATTTCTCTTTACAATATCTTGTAACAGAACCTGTCAGTAATAGCTGCCCAGTTAACATCCAGGCTATCAGGAGGAATTTGAAATTTCTTACAAATTATTTGCAAAATTCAAAGTCAAGGCATCAAACTCCAGATGTATAACTTCAAGTTAAATAGTTCCTGTGGTTTGACACAGACTTCTTAATCAGGGTCAGAAATTCACAAGAGCAAATATCCCAGAACACTCACTGAACCCGCAGGGAAGTTCTCACCAAATAAGGAAGAAAGGCTGGTGCCAGGGAGCAGATCCAACCCAAAGGTGAAGTTATTTCTGCTGTTACCACTTGTTGGACAGACACAACAACACTGCAGGCAAAACTGAAAACATGAGGGCCAGCACGTGTTCCAGCTTTTTTTCAGTAGAGTTCTCAGACTAAAAACAAGCATTTTCTGCATAAATGTCATCATGTGAGCCCTTGTAAAAAGAGCACCATCCCACAACTTGAAGGCCAGTTAAGAATCTTGTAAAAAAATTTGCAATGTAACTAAGATATTCAAAGTACAAAATTTAGCCAGCCAAGTGTTCCGAAGAGGATGCTTATCACTGAGAGATATGACTAACCATGTTTAACAGCTAAAACAGATGCAGAACCTGTTAGGATATAATTTGGAGAAGTTAAATATAATGAATTGAGAACTCTTATGACAATCACAATAACCACTCTGTAATTCCTGAGCTGTTGCATCTTTCCTTACGTGCATCCTGAAACCAATTCACGTAAGTATTCACACTCTGCTCATTTCTGATTTGTATTGCTAATACTCTTCTTGGTTTATGGTATTTCTGGTTTTTTTCCTCTACTCATTTACATTTGTTAAAGCAAATTAAAACCCTTGTTTTTCTGTTTATCTAGACAAAAGCATTTTACTTTACCTGTCAGAAGGAATAAAAAGCAAGCCCAACTGTACCAAGAGGCTGCAGGGTGCTTTTGTCTCACTTGCATCAGTGAGGTCAAGTTAATTCAATCAGTGGACCCATCCTGTTGTAACATCAGCCCAGTATATTAAGCAAGCACATAATCAGTCTCTAAAAAAGATGTAATGGAAAGCACAGCTTAAGTCTCCAGCTCTCTACAACCCTACACTTGTTATAAACTTAAAGAACAAAGTTGTTCTTTGGTATCTTACAGTTAGCTCCACTACAGTTGGTGCCAGCCTATGCCTTTAAGTACAGAGCAAGTATTTCAGTTTGTGCAGCAGTCTGAAAGTTTGGTACTTGAGGCTTAATACAAGTGTTTGGATATATGAAAAGGTAGTTTACAAGTACTGAATTTTCCTTCCTTCCAACTGTCAGCTAAGGACTGTGAAGCATCCTAACAGCTTAACATCAAAAATGGAAAAATAAATGGCAAGATGCAGATTACAAATCTGCACTGAAAGTTTCTCCGATGTTGCAAATTCCTTTTATCAATCCAGTGACTGACATTTTGCCTGAAAAGATAAACAAAGTGCTGAGCTGAATGTTATTTTCCTGGAGATCAAAATGCTGATTTCAAAATCAGTTTCAGATTCTTTATTAAAATATCTCCTATTCTTCAATACCGTGTTTTTTAGGTTCAAAGGAGACCAATTATTTCAGCTGTTTATTGGTATTGTACGCTCTACTGGAGAGACAATATGTTTGCTGCAACTAATCCAAGTGCCAAGCACCTCTCTTAATGCGGGCACAGTGCCTCTGAGAGACGAGAGCACTCGCTTGGGGCAGCGTGACCTGCATCTCTCAACATATCTTATGAAACTCAGCAGGCCACTTATCTCGTGCTTCACTGTCCTTTTTTTCCCCCACCCTCTGCATTGTTTATTCAGTCTACAGACACATGGAAACAAGACCACTAGTATTAGAAAGGCTACTAAATCAGATCTTCTTTTCATCTGGGTTGGGATTCAATAAAAAACAAAAAGAAAGCAATTTGGTTGCTTACTAAAGCCATTAAATTAATATACTACCAGTTGCTCTTTCTTCTTTCACCTCAGTTTCCTGCTTTCTATTCTCAGCTCCAGTATGTGCTGAAACCTGAAGATTCAAGTGAAATATTTATTCCAGAAGAACTCTATGCAGGACCGCGTGTGCACACGTGCTAGTACATATGAACAGAGCACCTGACAAACAGTTAAAACGCAGTCAGGGACTAAAAGTTCATTAATTTTGAAGCTAAATTATGGTTGCTTATTAACAAAGTTGAAAGAAAGTACAAGAGAACAAGATTCTAGCTCTTGGACCAGCGCTGACAACCCAAGCCCTTCCAGCACCAAACAAAGAGAGGGAAGTTTTTTCCTTTCCTGCACACTTGGGGGACTCTGATTGCTCAGCAGGCTTAACCGCTGCACAGTTAAGTACAGGATCATTACCTGTGGCAACAGAGAAAAAACAATCTCTCTTGTATCCATGTATGAAGAAAGATGTTCTGTCATTAACTTGGTGGTACTTGCCCACTCTAACCAATGGTGCATGAAATTCTTTAAGAAATAGAGAGGCAAGAGTAACAAGAAGCAACCATGCCTCAAGGCCTGCCAGTGCATCTGCTAAGCAGGGCACTAAGCAAAATTTCTCCTTTTACTGTTCCTGCTGTGAGATGGGCAAAAAAGTGCCATGAGTCTCACTGACATAATATTCATGCATATCTTGTGACTTGTAGGAGATGTCACTGGAGCGAGCTTTTAATGTTCCTCCGCGTGAGCTGTTTCAATGTTACTTTAAAATTAAAAAAGCATCAGGCACTATTAATGGAATGTAGTTAATACTGAGACACCCTTTTTGAAGCACTGTAATGAGTCCTAAACACAACATTTTTGAAGGCTCCTGATCAGTTCTTTAGGTCTCCATAATTAATTAAAATTTTAACGACTCCGTCTTTCTCAAACATTCTGAAAGCATGGCGCTTATCAAAAGCAATCAAATAAACCAAAAAGAGTTTCTAAATGCAGTTGCACTTGATGTCCTGTATTCTAGAAAAACCATCAGCAGCACACTGCAAAAAAAGCACAAGACCTCTCACTCCAGTCTCTCAGGCTGAGTCATACGGATGGATCTCCAGCTTTAAAAAGAGGAAAAATAAATGTAGAAACACTCTCTACTACAAATCTGCATGAAAAAGCTTCATTTGTGGCTTTTGAGGAAGTTAGCACACTGAGCACAAGCTTCTGCAGCACAATTATAGTTACAGCTGATAGCACATGAACACAAGAAGCATTAAAAAATGCAATCATGGCAGGAAGTGATGGGAAAACTCCGAATGTCACCACTGAGAGAAATGCAGGGCCAACCACCACTTTTCTTACCCCAGGATTATAAAATCCTTAAAGAAACTCGTCTTTGGTCTGCTCACCTGAGATAGTCCCAGGTTGCCACTAGAAGAACTCAAACAACACTTGCCAAGAAAACATGCAAAATACTCTGAGAATTACCAAAGCATCGTGTTTCTTATATTTACTCATCTCTGCAATGACCTTTGATTTGGGAGGTCTGAGTATTTTTTAAACAAATAATTTATATAAGCCAAATACTTTTGCCTGTCAATATCAAAGTATAGATTTTGACAATAGAGAACATGACTTCAGGACCTTTGCTGTGCAATATCTACATCCTCAGCTGAGAAAAGGCAAGCAAACACCCCTGTTTTACAGAGCTCTTTTCCCACAAACAGAGCATTTCTTACCAGCAAAAAAAAAGGTAGAAACTGGTAACGCAGAAAATATTCAAATTTTGTTCACAAATAATGAAGCTCATTTCAGCACTTCCTTCAGGTTTGTTTTTCACTCTTAAAATGCAAGACAAAACCTACTCCTAAAAACAACTTCAGCCAAAAAAAAATGAATAAAATGTATTTTGTTTGCACAATGGTAATGCTATTACTGAAATTTATTAATCATTAAAGCTGTGTTAGTTCAGCACCATCAAAAGAAAGTGGTCTTTTTTTGTTCGTACTAACTTTCTTCTGATAGGAAAAATAAATAATGTAATATTAAATCGTTAAAGAAAATGGACTCAATTTTCTTTAAAGGAAGCAGTTTCAGCTTTTCCAGACCAAAACCTTATCAACTCTTTTATGGAGCTATGAACTAATAGGAACTACAAACACAGTATAAACATACAGCTAACAGGAATGCAATATAACTTTTTCTATTATGGAAGCAGTAGAGGATCTATGAGAAAGAGCAAGGGACTTTCGTAACAGCGGAATTATTGTGTCATTTATGCTATACAAGTTTGCACCAGCTATTCGCATGTAGCATAGCAGTCACACCACTACAAGCTTCTAGAACAAAAGAGATTGGCAAAATGTAAATGTTTCTAAATTGCAGCAAGGCAGTAACGGTGTTTTAGCAGTTTCTGTTCTGTTCCACAAGGCATTGCAGAAAGGGAGAGATAGTGTCATCTTCGTGACCTGTTGTGGCCCCACCACGAGGCCAGGCCTCAATGACCATCACACCTACACAAGAAGGAGCAGCTGCCCCAAGTACCACGGGGAGCAAGTAGCTGTGGCACCACTCCAGGGAACTGGAGGGTGAAGAAAGGGCTGATACACCCACATGGTGACAAGAGCCTCTGCCAAGTAGAGTTCAGGGGCTGGGTTGTAAAGAGGCAGAGGACTGGGACCTTGCTAGAGATAAGAAAAGGCAAGAAAGTCGACTGCATTAAAAGAAAATTCCCAGCTCCTGGTTCTAAAAGCATTTCACAAGCCACTTTGCAAAAGCTGTGTTTGCTGATCTATGGACAGCAAACAGCTGTCTATAAGGGTGCAGCTACTTACATCCCATTTACTACTGCCTCTCACTTGCACAGCATCCTTTTGTCTTTGTCTCCTACTCATCTTATTCCACCACCTTTCCCATCTACACCAGTCTCAGCCCTCAAACTGAAGATTCTGTGTATCCATGTCTCCCATGCTTCATCTGTTCCATGCTCTCCTGTTCCCTATCTCTTCCCACCTATGCAAGGGCTTTCACATCTACTCTCTTCAGAGCCCTGAGCTTCTCATATCTAAGCTTTTCTACTCCACAACAAACAGGAGGAGCAGAGGACAGAGGGAGATGAAATGATAAAACAAGACAGGCACACTAAAGCAGCAAGGAGACACACAGGCAAAGCAGCAGATAGCGAGGAGGAGGCAGTCAAATTAGAAAGAACTTGGGCTGAGAGAACTTTACATGGAGTAGTAAAAATATGTGAGCATACAACAGAGGAGGTATCTGTGTATAGTTGCCCTAGTATTACACTCTCTGTACTCCGCTTCCAAAAGCTACTGTCAACAAAGTACCTTCCTAGCTAAAGCTGTGTCCTGACCCAGTTCTGCGATGCTTAAGTGCTTTAACTCAGCTTGTGTAAACAGCTGCACAATAAAAGGAAAGGTTCACATTTTATACCAGTAAATGTTTCCATATTTACTCATTTGTCAACAGCAAGGTATAACAGGCTCCATAACCCCATGCTCGCCATGCCTGTATGCTAAGTGAGCCAAAGTCTCAAGTTACCCTCAGATAACATGGTCATTACCAGTCTCACATGAACTAAGAAAACACATTAGGATTTTACTTTCCATTGTAAAAAAAGTTTCTTTAAATCCAGCAAGCAGTTTCCTGATATTCCTCCATTCAAAGAGTTTCAAACAGCTGTCCTAGCACCACTGCTGCCACAGCATGTGAAATGTACAAAGAGAATGACGACTGTGTAAAGGGTAGCAGTATAAAGACAAATGTCTATTACAACATGGTACAGAGGAGAGACAGAGGGTGATACCAAAGAAAGAGTTAATGCTAGAAAATTACATCCGTCTACAGTCACAATCTATGTTTTCAACTCAACCTAGTGTTTCCATGATGAATTGTAGTGGCATCAAGTTAATACAACTCATCAGATTCTAATTACACCACTCTACATTGCTAACTACTGTGTGTATCTCAAGTGGTCTTTTGCAGCATCCCTGACTCCAGTGAGGGTGGGCCAATCAATTCTCTAATGCATCTTCACTTCTGTAAGCACTTGCATAAATGCTTTTTGGACTTCCATGCACAGTATATAAAATATAGCAACAAAAGCTAAGTTCAGTTCAGTCTTCATTTTTCTTTTCTTCTGATGGCATAGAGGAAAATTATGTCTGTACAAACACCCACTAGCAACTCATCAAAGCTCTGTAAAATCAAGCTGATCAAATATCAGTTCTAGTGGGATTTACCTATATTCCTCTCTCTAATTGCTACTTTCATCTCTCCACATGAAAAACAACACTTCATCTCATTTCTTCCAAGATTTGTTATCTTAGGAAAATTAATCCCTTTCACAGAATGCAATAGCTGTGGATCAGCATCACTTAGAAGACAACGAAATACGAATCGTTCATACCATGCAGCAGATGTCCACAGGTCGTAAGTGAATAGACTGGAGTAAAACAAGTAGTTTCCTTCAAACTTCCTTGCATTTGGCTGAAGCACATTGATCACTTGTCTTTTCACCAAACATACACAGTCAAAGCATTCTCATCCCCCCACCCTTTTTTTAAAGTGAAGCACTACATTCCCATTTAGCTTTCATCAAATTCAAAAGAGCCTTCTGTTGCCCTTATTGGAGTTAACAAGGCCTTTGGTGCTGCTGAGCAGAATCCATTGTTTATGACAAGTGTATGACAAGACTACTCTCTCTAATCCCAGCAAATTTCAGCCAAGCACCACCACCCTTCCCTTTCCCACTGACTCTCTGCCATACTAACATCTTTTCCCATAGGCTGTAGTAAACTACCAAAACCATAAAGTCTCTGTAAACCTTTTCTGCTGTTCAAGTGCGTAAATCCTTTTAGCTTGATCTCATTAAATTATATTAAAAAGTCTTACAGCTTTCCAGTCTCAGGTCTTATCCAAGGAGTTTTTAGCTGAGGCTCACGCTTTAGCTTCATCCGAGAATGATCAGAGTGGTCATTTTGAAATATTTGTCTTTCTCTTGCAGTTATACACCTGAGATAAGAAAATCCTGCTTCTGAGATCACATTGAAAAGGAGATGAAAATGTGTTTGTCACAAGGTGAAACCTCTCAGACTTTAAAGGTTCATGATTCACTCCTTTTTGTGCTCCTATTAACCAAAACCTGATCATCGGGGACAAAACAGAAATGTTAGTATTTCTGTTAAAAACTGCGTTTTCTCATGACTACCACCACGGAAAGTACTTCACACTGTTCGTCTACACCAACAGTGACACTCATCAGCAACTAGACCAGCCACCATTTTTCTAAGTTATTGATAAATTACTCCACTTCACTGTCATGTTTTCTGAGAGCCTGACTGACAGACAAGGACCTCAAGATGCCAAGCACAATGGAAGCATGTAAGACAAAAAAATGTCCTTCCCATCTGCTGGCTTCACTTTACCATTCTTGTTTCCACTGCCTTTTGGAACAACGACCTGCTTCCTCTTGTTCTCTGTACCCACCTTTACATCTCTCAAAATAACACCAAAGGCATTTCATGAACACCTCCTCAATGAAATGAAGGGGAAGAAATACTTCATTTGAGGTTATCTCCCTTCTGTCTCAGTGACATTAGATGTAAGTAAGGGGAGTCCAACCATCCTCCTGAAACTAACATCAGTGTTTCCATATACATAGAACAAAATGACAATCTGGGAACTTCAATCACGAAAGCTGTGACACAGAATTCTCTTTATCTCTCATGTAAAGATCATTTTTCTACAGAGTCTAGTTATTAAGATATTTTTATATTAGTAAGGCCTGATTTAGTTCTTGTACTCAATAGTCATGGCTATTTTGTCACACTGTATTAAAAGATTTAACCTCAAAATTCCCAGGTGTAAAAGATAAGGACTATCAAATGTCTCAGAGTAGGAAATTGAGAAGCATGATTTATAAGACAGCAATGAAATCAGAGGTTTGACATTCAGAGAAGGAATAACTAGTCAAACAAGTTAAAGCATCCATAGACAAGCCAATCTCCATTAAAAAGCAAAATCTGATTATGGAAGTTTCTCTCTACTTCACAATTTAATCACTAAGATAACAATGCAATGCAAATTTAATTTCTGCAAAATAAAGTCACTAAGACGTCTATGCAGTCCATAGAAGCAGATATAATTTTAAAAGAAAGGACCAAGAAATAGATCACATCTCACTTTCATAAGCAACATGTCACTTTTCTTCAAACTCAATATAAAATTTTGTTCACTGTATTCTAAAAGTTAATGAAAAATATCACCATTCAATTCATTTTGTTTGGTGTAACTTATCATAAAGTATTTCATTCTTCATCACCTCTTCTTGCTTATATGGGAACATAATGAAAGCTGACATTATACATAGCTTCTAGGTCTCTCCTTGTAATTATGAACTTAACTAATAACCACCCCCCCACCACGCCCCGTGAATCAGATTCACAGCAGTATGTAAGCTTTTGGTTCTAAGTTAGATACACAAACATCCTAACAGTTCTGTATGCTCATATTTACAGTTCCCAAAAAGTGAAACTCTCAAGGCACAAAACATCGACAAATGCTCCAGCATCATGTGACAAACTGTTGCTAATTTTAATCGTGTAAACAACAAGGGTCCATCCACCAGCACACTGAAGTAATTTCCCATTTCATTTCAGCCCTATTGAGTCTCTAAAGGTAATTATCATTTAAACAGGGACTCTTTTTTGCAGAAAAAAAATGCAGGCAGCAGTGAGACCACCCATCCCCGAACGCTATTTTATCAAGGTTTTTGGGTGATCTGGGGGTTCCCTGAATGGGAAAGCTCATGGGAAGCAGCGAGCCAGCTGCTGGGGTTGAGTACTCTTGCAGGAGAAGCTAGGCAAACACTGGGGGGGGTGCAGAGCAAGAGCCTTTGAGGGAGGCAAAACCCGAAGTCGCACTCAGACCGCAGGCCGCAGTGAGAGCACAACTGCTTTAGCCGCTGGGGGCAAAAAAAAGAAAAAATGATAACGCGGCAGCAGAGGAAGACCAGGCTTCAGTCACAACTGCACATGGATTTGGGAACCCAAACAGAGGTCCCCAAACAAGATGAGGCTGTGCAGGTAACAGGCTGCCAAGAATGCAGCAGTTTTTTTCATCTTCCTGGCTGCGTATGGTGTGAGCAGATAGATTATCAGCTTGACCAGGCGGCACAGTTGCAAGACGAGGTTGAAAGGCCGCAAGCTGAACTAGAAAGGCTCAGGAGGATTAGAGAGGCTGAAATAGAGGTAGACAGGTGGAGTCAGGCTCAGAAGACTGGACAATGGCTAAATAAGAGCCAGATTTGGGGGGGGGGGGCTGTATCCCATAGTTCTCAGGTGGAGGACAGAAGCCCAAGTAGAAGGAGTAAGTGGAGCCAAGTTGCAGGGCTATGGCAGAAGGCGGATACCACCCTTGCCCGACACACCCTCCCAGTTGCCACTAAGTAATACATATAAGCCCCTATTGGAAGACAGCCAGTCTAATAAGGATGCAGAGGATAGAGAACCCACATTGAAAGTCCAGGCAAAGTCTCATACATCCAGGAAGGCTTCCAGGACTATGACGACTTCCTCCACAAAGAAGAAGGGTCCTAGTTATTGGAGACTCACTCCTGAAAGGGACTGAGGGCCCAATATACAGAGCTGACCCTGATCACAGGGAAGTCTGCAGTNTCAGGCGATTATGATTTGGTAGCAATTATGGAGACCTGGTGGGACAGCTTGCACGACTGGAATGTGGTCATGGATGGCTGTGTCCTTTTTAGGAAGGACAGGTCAGCAAGGTGGGCTGGAGGATTTGCTTTCTGCATGAGAGAGCAGCTGGAATGTATTTAGCTCTGTCCAGGGGCAGAAGAAGAGACAGTTGAGAGTTTGTGGGTGCATATTAATGGGCAGGCTGGCACTGGTGACACTGTAATGGGTGTCTATTACAGGCCACCAGATGAGAATGAGGAAGTTGATGAGGTCTTCTGCAGGCAGCTGACAGCAGCCTCCCAGCTACAGGCCCTGGTTCTCATGGGGGATTTTAACTACCCTGATATTTTCTGGAAGACCTACTCAGCCAGCCACCCACAGTCCAGGAGATCCTCCAGTGCATTGGTGACGATTTCCTGATGCAAATGGTCCAAGAGCTCACTAGAAGAGGAGCACTGCTGGACCTTGTACTTGGTAAAAAGGAGGCTCTGGTTGAAGCAGTGAGGGTTGAGGGCAGCCTTGGTTGCACTGAGCATGAGATGGTGGAGTTGAGGGTCTTGTGTGGTAGGAACAGAATAGCTAGCGGAAACACAACCCTCGACTTCAGGAGGGCCAACTTTGGCCTTTTCAAGCAATTGCTAAGGGAAATCCCATGGGACAGGGTACTGGCAGGTAAAAGGGCTCAGGATAGCTGGTTAACATTCAAAGACTACTTTATTGAAGTGTAAGAAAAGAGCAGTCCAACAAGAAAGAAGTCAGGGAAGAGAGCCAGAAGACCTGCGTGGTTAAACAGGAAGCTGCTGGGCAAACTGAAGAAGAAGAAAGCCTATAGGTCATGGAAGGAGGGGATGGCCACTTGGGGTGATTATAAGGCTCTGGTGAGAGGATGTAGGGATGCAACTATAAAGGCTAAGGTCTCCTCTGAATTAAACCTTGCAAGAGAGGTCAAGGGCAACAAAAAGAGCTTCTTCAAATACATTGCAGGTAAAACTAAAACTAGAGGCAACATAGGCCCCCTGCTGAATGAGGTGGGTGCCCTGAAGACAGATGACACACAGAAAGCAGAGATACTGAACGCTTCTTTGCCTCTATCTATACTTCTGGGGGCTGTCTTGGTATCAAGCCCCAGACTGCTGAGACTCCAGAGGAAGTCGAAGCAAGAGAGGAGCCTGCCTTGGTTGATGAGGGCTGGTTTAGCGGTAAGCTGAGCAAACTGGATGGACACAAATCCATGGGCCTAGATGGGATGCACCTGCAGGTACTAAGGTTGATGGCAGAAGTCATTGCTAGGCCACTCCGTATCATCTTTTCTAAGTCACGGGGATCAGGAGAGGTGCCTAGGGACTGGAGGGTCACAAATGTCACTCCAATCTTCAAAAAGGTAAAGAAAGCGGACCCAGGTAATTACAGACTGGTCAGCCTCACCTCCATCCCAGGAAAGGTGATGGAACAGTTTGTTCTAGTAGGTGTCTCCACACACATCAAGGACAGGAGGGTCATTAGGGACAGTCAGCATGGCTTCACCAAGGGAACGTTGTGCTTGACCAACCTGATAGCCTTTTAGGAGGGCATAAGCAGGTGGATAGATGATGGCAGAGCAGTGGATGTGATCTATCTTGACTTCAGTACAGCATTTTATACAGTCTCACATAATAGCATCCTCGCAGCCAAACTAAGGCAGTGTGGCCTAGGTGATCAGACAGCGAGGTGGATTGTAAACTGGCTGCAGGATAGAAGCCAGAGAGTGGTGGTCAACAAGACAGAGTCTAGTTGGAGGCCTGGATCTAGTGGAGTGCCCCAGGGGTGGGTGCTGGGACCAGTCCTGTTCAATCTATTCATTGATGACTTGGATGAGGGATTAGGGTGCACTGTCAGCAAGTTTGCTGANATCTGGAGTATTGTGTCCAGTTCTGGGCCCCTAAGTTCAAGAGCGATGTGGAGCTGCTGGAAGGAGTCCAGTGCAGGGCAACAAGAATAATGAAGGAAGTGGAGCACCTCCCTTATGAGGAGAAGCTGAGGGTGTTGGTGTCTTTAGCTTGGAAAAGAGGAGACTGAGGTTGACCTCATTAATGTCTATATATATTTGAAGGGTGGGTGTCAGGAGGATGGAGACAGGCTCTTGTCAATGTCATCTAATGATAGGACGAGGGACAATGGTTGTAAGCTGGAACATAGGAGGTTCCACAAAAATATGAGAAGGAACTTCTTCCCAGTGAGGGTGACAGAGCACTGGAACAGGCTGCCCAGGGTGGTTGTGGAGTCTCCTTCACTGGAGATGTTTAAGACCCGCCTGGATGTGTTCCTGTGCAACTTGGTCTAGGTGATCCTGCTGTTGCTAGGGGATTGGACTGCATGATCTTTCGAGGTCCTTTCCAATCCCTAATGATTCTATGCTTATATGATTCTAAGAAAATGCATGAGATAAGACACACATAGCTCTACAGCACAGTCCATCTTTTAGATTTTCTTCACCAACAAAACCCACACAACAAAGGCAATACCTCTAATTTCACTTACAGAAACGGGTTTTCAAGCCTACTTCAAAATGATGCATGCAATCATAATTCCCAATTTCCAACGTGCACCCATCCCTCAACAGGACTAAGACTGTCACTGCAGTCTGTATTTCAGCACCCAGTCAAGAAACAAGGGAACCTCCAAGGGGCTCCCAAAGAACAGCACAATGGTAGAAGTCTCTGTTCAGCCAGAGGATGCTGAAGGTAGGATTAGGACTTGCTCCCCAAAGAACTTCCAGCTGTGATACATGAGCCTCACTAAGCATCTCAAAATGACTGTATTTTTTGAGAACTACGAGTTCAGCAAACAATAGAAACTAGCGTTCAGCTGACAAGCCTTACAGAAACATCAGCTAAATCCAAGATTCCTCCAATGCCTCAAAGATGCTTTTGAAATACAAAGTTAAAATCCTCCAAAAAGATGTATATTCCTCTAAATCTGTTGAGAGATTCAAGTAATGTCTTTTTTCAATTATAGTCTTGTGAAGACCATCACTACCCTCCTGCCAAAAATTCACTCTGAATTGCAGAAAAAAACAGAAAAATTCTACAGATTCACAGGAACACTGGCTAAAGGCAACCAAGACTCTTTGTCATCCTGCTTCTGACACCAACACTCATTTTGGGTCATCAGAATCACTGAGGGATGTGCTGCCTGCACTGTCTTCTGCAGAAGTTCCCCACATAGCCAAAAATTACACCAGGGGTCCTCAAACTTTTTAAACAGGGGCCAGTTCACTGTCCCTCAGACACTGTCAGGGGCCAGTCTATAGTTTGGGAAAAAGTGAACAAATTCCTATGGACACTGCACATATTTTGTTTGTAGTAGCGCATAAAAAACAGGAAAACGAACGCAATATTTAAAATGAAGAACAATTGTAACCAACAAAAACAAATATTATTTCAGTGTGCGCTTCCCACTGGTGCTGGATGGTTTGTGCTGCCTGGCTTGTCCTGCCTGGGAGCTGGAGGGAGGGAGGGGGAGATGGGGGAACCACCCACCTCGCTGATGCCGACGCCCCCCCCCCTCCTCAGCCCAGCCATGCAGTCAGCAGGAAGTAATCTGTGGCTGCTTGGTTCTCCCCCTCCCCCAATGGGGGGGTTCTGTAAATACTAGCAGGCTGCATTAGAGACCCTGGGGGGCCGTATCTGGTCCGCAGGCCGGGGTTTGAGGACCCCTGAATTACACCATCTGCTCACCTGTTCCAACCTACATATTTCTCCATTCTCCAACTGCATTCCTTGTGTCAACTGTGACTAGGACCTCTACAAAAATCCAGGAGATACACTTGGAAGATCAGGAAGTAAAAGGTTACAAAATACCAAGATGACTTTTTTGAGGTTAGAAAACAAAAAAACAATTGCAATTTCTTCATCCTAGATCACTTCTATAAAGAACTGAAGAACAGAGCACTTGGAGCCTAGCTTTTACTAAAATTAAAGTACTGCTGTCCTTCCTTCCATAAGGCCCAACACTCCTCTGGTAAATTGTGATGGGAAGGAATCGTGTAGTTCAAGAAATGTTTCTTTAGTGTTGGGCTATCAGCATGCCTATTCCTGCCTGTTTCCATCTGAACACAAAGCAAAACTTTAAGGGTAGGGGAGCACATATCAGCCCAGAGAGGCTGTGGAGTCTCCTTCTCTGGAGCAACCTGCTCTAGCAAAACTTGCTTTAACAGGAAGGTTGATCCAAATCCTCTCCTGACTTCCTTTCAAACTGCAACAGTCTGATTTCATCTTTCAACTACTAATAAAAGTTAGAAGATATAAAAAGTTACCAAACTCTTAAAAGCACTACTGAAATAAAGAACAGGCACTAAAATAATTCATTTACCACAAGTCTGGTGTGGAAAGAGATTGACATTTCAAACTACATGCTACAACAAACAATGGAAAACCAAAAAGACAAATACTGTTGGACCTCATTTGAGGCATCATAACACAAAATATGAATTAACTGACAGCAGGCAGCTACTTATCAGTTAGGCAAACCTCTGACTGTGAAGTATAAGGCTATCTAAGAGCAGAATCTCCTCTCAAATCCTGACATACATCATCTACAGTGTCATACTTCTAATACATGCCAGGTTTTATATGTTGACAGTTCACAGATCCATTTTCTCCCTGACAGCTCCTTCACTAGCTAATTCCAGTGACAGATTCTTGAAGACAGAGAGTAAGTGGTGTCATTTATCTATATTTTTGGTACATAAAGTACATTTGATAAAACAGCAAGCATTTGTACCCCTAAGCAAAGAGAAATACTGGTCTTGCAAGGTCAGGCACAGCCAACATTACAGCTTCAAAGCAGTAGTCATAATCGTCCTGGAACACACATACTCCAAAGTGCAAGTATCTCCTCCAGTGGAAATAATGCCTCACAGGAGAGTTGGGCAACAGTATCTCTGAGAGAAACCAAGTGGCAGGACTCCATTTCCAAAGTGAACAGCAATACACTCTCGATGGGCATCATTCCCACACAGAAACCAGCATGAAACACAAAACGGCCCACACAAAATCTGCTACTGTGCAAAGAACATGCTCCAGAGCTCTTATGGAATCCTAAATCATAAAGCAAATAAGATGAGATGCTCTATTTAGGCTATCGAGCAAAATTCTCTCCACAATTAAAGCAACAAAGCAACAACAAACGGGTAGCAAAAGTATCAGTATCTCCAATGAACACGGAAATTTAAAATACACTAAAAAGAAAAAACCCAAGCAATTAGTGAAGGTAACCCAGCAACTGTATTACTAATCACATTAAAGAAACAACAAAACACCAAATGTTTCTTCTGCCATTAGTTACTTTGAAAGTTTTTCAGTATTTTTCTGCATCTCTCAGAATCAACTTCGTAGAAAATGAAGAAACGAAAATACACTCGGTTTTAGAAGCACATAAGCAAGTTCTGCTTTATTTCCTTCATACCATGAGCACAGTCATTGCCTTCACTGAACAAAACAAAGTAACTTACCTTAATTTTAAGATAATTAACAACACTATTATACAGCAGTCTAGCCATTGTTGACTTAAGTTTAAATTGCTTGAGAGGAGACTACAGCCACCATGGACTCAGTTGGAGAACATAAGTTATTTCATCTTTGTTGGGGGTTTTATTCCCTCAAAGCCTCTTCAATGCTAGGAAATGCAATTCCAATTTCAAGACACAGCCCTTCTCAACTACCTGCCTTCACTTCCCTTCATTCCCTCCCCACAAATGAGCTATTAATTCCTAAATAAATTGAATGAATAGCACTTAACATCAGAAACCAAAACGGTACATAGGCTCCTACCTCCTGTTTAGAGGCCTGTTTAAACAGGAATTAAAAGACTAAAGGCTTTAGGCCCAACAGCTCAAACCTGAAAACACAGGTCCATGATCTCTACAGTGGTCCTCTGGGTGACCACAGAAAAACTGTGCAAACCCTGGAGTAGTTCTCCAGAGACAAACACCATTTTTGGGAGTTTGTTGCAGAGGTGCAACAGCTCAAACGTGTTTGTGTTCTGAAACCCTGAAGCGAAACTTGTGGTTTGTGTTCTCTGTCTTTGCATTCTACTAACATAAATAAAAGCAGATGACTTCTTGTCCAGTCTGCTTTTAAAAATTAAGTATTAATTTGAAATGCAGTTGCCACTATGAGCACTGAAACTACTTGACCCAAATATCATCATGAGAGCTCAATTCACAGCTGTCACTAAAAAACACAACAGCCTGCAGGTCAAATACCCACATGGCAGTGGCAATGCCATACTGGAGCACATCTCCTCCAGAGCCACACCTCAGCCTCGATGAAAGACTCTGCAACTGCTCTTAGCCTCAGAAACAATTTCGATACCTTCCTCGTGAATTGCCTTTGATGTTCCTTTGAGCCCTGCCCTGACAATAGCACTCATGACGCCTCTAAAAGCTTTAGTCTTGCCATTTTAAGACCAAGGCCAGCAGCGACCCTCGGCCCCGCCGCCCCCGGCCCCGCTCACCCTTCTTGTCCATAAGCCACATGAAGAAGAAGCAGGGCGCGAAGCCGATGGGCCCCCAAAATACGAGGAGGGCGATGTCCCAGCTGCTGAAGCCGAAGGCCAAACAGGCCGAATTCTGGATGGGCCCCCAGCTGTTCCACACCAGGCCCTGCGCGAAGCCCAGCAACGAAAAGAGCAGCAGCACTAGCCACCGCCGCCCGTAGACGCGGCCCGACAGCGGCACCAGCCGCCGCACCGGCCCCGCCACGGGCACCGGCCCCACCACCGGCCCTGCGGGGCCTCGCACCGGCTCCCGCGGCTGCCGCCGTTGCTGCTGCTGTGGCGGTGGCGGCGGCAGGAGAGGCCGCCGCTCCTCCGCGCTGCTCCAGCTCAGGCCCATGTGCAGGGCCGCTGCCGGGGCCCGCCGGGCGCGGGGCCGGGGAAAGGGACACCCTGGCTGCAGCCGCTGCCCCGGCCTAGCACAGCCGCATGCGCGGTCGGGGAGGGCCGGCGGCCGCCTCCTCCCTCCGACGGCAAAGGGAGGAGGGATGCGGCTCTGGGAAGGGGAACCAGGGAACCGGGCCGGGGCTAACCGCAGCCTGATGGACCTTACAGTGGGCAGGGAGGGTGAACAGGCAGGAAGAGGGGCTCGGGGCACGGCTGTCACAGGGGATTCCCCGCCACCGGGCCGCTGTCACCGCCGACTGTCACGCCGCCACTGCGGCTCCGCCCCGTGCTCGTTCCCGGGCCGGGCTTTCCCTTTCCTTAGCGGGGGCGGTACCGAGAGGAGCCTGGCGGAGCCGCCCAGCAGGGAGAACGGCGGAAAATGGCCAGGGCGGAGCAGAACCAGCGACCCCCCGCGCTGGGTAGGTTCCCCGCCCAGAACACCGGCCTGGGCCACCCCTGGCTGCGCGGAAGGCCCGGGCCCGGCTTGCGCGGCTCGTTGCCGGGCGTCGGGGAAGGTAGCGAAGCGGCGGTGGAACTGCGCCGCCATGACTCTGTCTTGGCTCCTCCTCCCAAGTGTAGGCCCCATCCCGTCGCTGGGGAACCGAGCCGGGTTGGCCCTTCAGTAAATGCGGGAAGCTTCATGCGGGGAAGTGGCGCAGCAGAGGTGCTGCGGGATGTCTGCTCTTGTAAAGGGAGGAATCAGCCTTGGCTCGAAATGGGGGAAAATCAGTATAATTCTGTTACACCCTGCACTGAAATCTATATAAAATAGTTCGGATTAGTGTACCTGTACCTGTGGGTCACGTTGAGCTCAATGTAAACTAATATAAATACATTGAAGTATAAAGTCATCCTGCTAGATTGTATGGGTATTCGCATCTACCATCTGCACTTGTCATAAAATTAATGGCTCATATGCTGCACAATGCTTCATCTGTGGTTTGGCTTGCTGAAGTGTTCTGCCACAAAGTCAGCAAGTTGGCTTGATAAATGCCTCTGTGCTTAACTGGGGAGAGCCGAGCAGTGGGCAACACTCAGATTGTGTCAACACCATAGCTGTTGATGTGCAGGGCAATGGTGCCCATCCCACAGTGCTGCAGAAAAAACCACACACTCCCATGAAATTCTTCCCCAAACGTACAGATGATGCATGTTGTTCAGCCCACGCAGCTCTGTTTGGTAGGCCAAGGTTCTAATTAGAACTTGTACTGAAGGTGCAAAAAGGAAGTTTGAACAATCTTAATTTGGCAAAACTGTGGTCAAAAAGCAAATGAGACTTTGTCTAGAAAAGTTCTGGAAAAAGAAAATTCATGCACAATTAAGGATGGAGCCAGGCTCTTCTTCGTGTCATCTAATGATGGGACAAGGGGCAATGGGCAATGGGTGTAGGCTAGAATAGAGGAGGTTCCACATCAATATTTCTTCCCAATGAGCACTGGAACAGGCTGCCGAGGGAGGCTGCGGAATCTCTTTCTCTGGAGATGCTTAAGACCGACCTGGCCATGTTCCTGTGTGACTTGATCTAGGGGATCCTGCTGTGGTAGGGGAATTGAACTGGATGATCTTTCGAGGTCTCCTCCAATCCCTAATGTTCTGTGATACTGTGATTAGCATAAGGATAGTATCAAACCAGAATTTGGGCTTATGCTGTACAACAGTGAAAATACTGGATAAGATTCAAATTTGGACATGACTAATGCATATTCTGCTGGTGCTTTAAGGCTCTGAGTAAGATTAATTCCCTGTTTTACTAGGCCTTTTTCATACATTACCCACTCTACGTAGTGTAGCCCATACTAAGACATCTTTTCAATTTAAAAGGCTGTTACCATTGAATTTAATTGATTCAGTGGCATTGTGCCAAAGATAAAGTGCTGTCCTTTGCTGAAGTAAACAAAGTGAAAAAATATTTCTCTTTGAACAGTTTTCAATTAACTCTAGTAATTGTGGGGGTTTCTTGGTTGTTCCAGTGCCACCCATCCAGGAACAAAACGTCTGAGGCCTTGTGGTGTCCTTTAACTGTCAAACTTTATTCTTGCCTTTTACTACCTGCACAGTAAAATGAAAACTTTAACATAGGCATGATAGCTCTTTAATAACTTACCCAAGTCACCTTATCTTATGATGAGTTTGACTTCTGCTTAGGTCAGCCAGAAAATTTCTGAGACTCAGTGACATGAGAAAGGAGCTCAGAAAACTAGGTGTATTTACTATTGACTTAAACATGATTTAAATAATTTAATTGCTTGATTTGAAATCGCTCCATCTTTTCATAGCTTAACAACCCATATGTGCATCTTTCAGTCATGGCCTGACCTTTTCTATTCCAGCTATTTAATTAACACAGTGTAATATTCTGTGTGAATTATTCTTGGTTGTGGGATATGGTACCATTTAAATTTGTTAATGTAAGGGAGCAGTGCATTGTTGATAAACTGTTGGAAACCAAATTAGCTTTATCTTGCAGCTAGCTGATTGCATTATTTCACTCATGGGTATAATACTTCTCTAAATATGCTAATTTCACTCTTTTCTCCGTGTGGTGACATTTTTACTGTTCTCATTACTGACATTTGTAATATTTGGGGTAGGGAAATCTTTTCTTGCTTTAACCTCATTATAATGTAGCTGAAGAGATTTTATTATTATAAGACGAACAGCACACATATTCAGGCAAGTGGAAAGGTTATTTTCTCTCCTGTCCCAGACCTTTCGTGGCTATACCAGGATTTGCATGGACTTAATGGTGCCTAGATCCAAAACTGTCATACAGAAGCCCATCCAGCTTTTGACTGCCCAACCACAATAGTGTCTCCACTGATAGGTGCCTCTGTTTCAAACCTAAAAGCTCTCAAGGTGGTTGCATCTCTGTGTTTATGCCTATCTGCCTGTGTCTGGCCTAAAATCTTCTGGAATTCATCTCAGGAGGAGTTGGTGGCCTGGAGCTCTGATAGGCTCGTGGTAATGGATAAAAATTATATGGCAGAAGCTGGTACGGCTGCCAAATGCTCATCCCATGCCTGAGGCAGGCCTGGCTGATCCACTTAAGAGTTGCCACCTAGACTGTACTGATTTAAGACTGCCTTAATAAATTGAAGACTTTGACAGCTTGTTGTAATCTTGAGGTATCTAGAGAGTCTAATTCAGCTTAAATACACCTACCACGTAACGATTGAGCTGAGCAGTCCAGGAGACAATATCCCTGCTATGGTTCCGCCTGCAGTTTGTAGAACTTAGGAAGTGCCATTTACTCTCTCCGGTCATCAGGATTTTGACAGATCTGATCTCAATGTGACTTTCTATAGAGAGATTTGATGAACATGTCTTGCAATCTAGACAAGTGGCAGGTGTCTGATTCTACCTGTGAAGGGTAGAAGCATTCTGGCACAAAACGGGCGAGACCTGAAGGTCATTCAGAGATTCAAAAGCAGTGTCTAGCTAATTCTGAATATTCCTCCCAGCATCCAGAAAGATTAGTGTTTTCCAGAGATACCACTCAAATTCTGGACTTCTTCTGGAGTTGTGATAAGGCAGTTATAGAGTCTTGTCACAACAGCAGTAGTGTAGCAGGGAGGTGTAACAGTTGTTTTCTTTACACCTGGTGTTGGATGATACCTTTGAAGCTGAGCCTGTGAGGTGTGAGTAAAACCCATCCTTCTCTCAAAAGTTTTGACATCCCTTTCCTTTTAGATTTTTCCTTTAGGAAGAAGTTTTTCAGGATCTGCTCTGGCGTTGGGCTTGGTTTGGGCATCTTCCAGTCTGAATTTTGTACCTTTTAACATCTTTTCCCACTTCTCATTTTTATTGAGAAGTAGGAAGTCTTCCAGCTCTAACATCATACAGTGATTTCTATGTACTTAAGGAGAAAAATGTTTTACAGTGCTTTTGCTTTTTTTTCCTAGTATCAACAAGAAACAAAAACATACACCCTCATCTTATGAAAGCTTAACGGTTTTATTCCTAATAAAATTCAAGTACCAGTGTTATCCAGTCAGTGTTCGTTTATACCTACAGACTGCAGGCTCTGTATAACCACGTTGCAACAACATGAAATTTGGGGAAAACTGTTTTGAATCTTGGGGTTCATATAAAGAATGTGAAGTCTTGCTTTGGCACAATGTAGAGCTCAGGATACGTTTGGCTTACTACAGCTCAGTTTGTGAACTGCCAAACTCTTCTACATTCGTTTTCGACCTTAATATTTCACTAATGTTACTTCTGTTTTTTTTAATATAAATATTAAATATAAATGAAACTCAGTTCCTACTGAAAAAACACAAACTTAATACAGAGAAGCTTATTTTCCACAATTTTATAGTAACAAACCTCTGCTAGTGGTGTCAAAATATCTTTATCATCTTTGCTTTATTGACTGTTTGTTACAGTGAGTTATGGGACCAAAAGAAGTGTTTTTAGAATACAATTGGCTATTTACTACTTTATCATCTTCCCTCTAGAGATTTTTCTCTCTGGTTTTTTGTTCAAATAACAACTGCTGGCAAAGTTTCTTTATCTGTTAGCACCAAGAGCTAAATAACAGAAAAGATGAAGGACTCTGCAAGCCCACATCTCCCCTCAGTTCTGCATGAACTCTTGTTCTGATCAGCTACATCTGCTTTTGTGCAGACTGAAGGTGACCTTTGATTTCAGGAGAAATTAGGTCAATGCTGCTGCTGCTTTGAATTTTGGGAGCTTTTTATGATATGCAAAACTTACCAAAACTCAGTGTTTGCAACTTATTAGTATATCTGGAAAAGTCCTTTCAGTAGAAGAGTTTCAATATTTTCAGATTTCTTTTAAACATTAATGCTCCTACATCGGCCATTGCCTAACTCGACATTAGGATTAGAAGCAATAAAATCGCCTATAATCCAGTCTTCAAAAGCATGTGGTACTTAGATATTTAAGGTAACCCCTTGAACAACAGCAAAGCAGTACAACTGTGTAAGGCTAAATTTGCACTGCCTTACCAAGACCGCCAAACCATCACTCTAGTTTAAAAACACTGAAGGAAAAATATCTCATGGTACCATATCTACTCCCAAGAGTCATATTCTGTCTGTCATCACGGAATGATTTCATCATAAATCGTATGTGTTCCTGTTCAGAGAAGCAGAGATGCAGAAATAACCAATTTAGCCTCTTCATTCTGTATGGAATTACATGGTAGAGTCACATTTCCAGGCAACCTTTCTGTGAGCATTATGTCTTCAATATGGATCAGACCCAAAACACCTACTCAGACAACCAGGTCTTCAGAAAATGATTTGGAGAACAAACACACCATTCCTATAGTATGACAGCCTAGGGTGGCCACCCAGACAAATAGAAACCAACTACCCAATTCCTACAGCATTAATTTTAACCGAGCAATAATGAAGGTACTTCTTGCTGCTTCAGAAGCTGTTATTGAGGTTCTTATGGTGGGGTCTCTCAGTTTTCTTTCAATTCAATAATTTGTGTAATTCAAAAATACTTACTTTATTGTTTTATGTTTTTAAAGTATAATTGAATTCTGGCAATTATCTCTCTAATTGAGTCAGTCATTATATACTGACTCACGTATACTATCATAACTCCTTTATAGATCAAATTCAAAAGGCTCAGTTGCTTTATTGACTATTTGTTACAGTGAGTTATGGGACCAAAAGAAGTGTTTTTAGAATACAATTGGCTATTTACTACAAGAACTCATAGGAAAATAATGTATTTTAGAACATGTAGGTTCCTTTGCTGCTGTCATTTTGTAGTTATTTTCAATCAAGTCTGTAGGACAGGACAACAACAAAGTCCTAACTGGTTCCAGTTTCTGAATTTGATGCAGTGCATTCACTCATTTCAGTGTATTGCGTCCATATTGACTACTAACAAGGAACAGAAAAAGAATTAGAAATAAACTTTACTTACAACATGAGCAAATTGTGTTTGCTCTTTGAAATACAGATGTTAGTTCCCTAGTGTGCCAGTTCCTTTGTCTTCAATCACGATATTATATTAGAACTTGTATGAAATTTCCCATCTATTAGGAAATGTAAGAAATATGTATCTGTATTGGTGGAGTTTTGGGAAGAATTGGCTTTGCAGCTAAATTTCCTCAGCAGCAGGTGAGTGTAATTTACCCATAAGGCAGACAGAAAGGTGGGATTTTAGCAGCCTGGCTTAAGGAGGAATGGTCTGTCATTTGGAGGAATTCTTTTGTATGCTGGTGGACAGTTTTGGCCAAAGTCCTTAGTCTTTTCCTTCAAAAGAAAATGAAATGCCATTTATCTAACAAGTGCTGCAGTTTTGTTGTTTTTCATTTACAACAGTTTTGCCAAGAAATATACAAAGCTCATGGGAAATACATTTAGTATGACCTTTGCCAGTTGTACGTATCCAAATTTTCCTGGGTTTAGGGGAGTAGAAAGGGAAAGGGCTATTTCAAGTACAAGGACAACAAGGAAACGGAAAGCATTTCTTCTACTATAGGTTACCGGAGAAGCTGAAGTCACTCAACTTTGCAGTTATTTGTCTGCAAACCAACATGTCTGCTCTAAAAGTACACTACAGTGTGGGAGAAGAGACAACAGGCAGAAGCTGGCCAGGAGTTCAGGAAGTGGTTTCTAGGAAAAGCCCTTGGGGATCAGGTTGGAATTTCATAAATGTATGCTTGGGATGATGAGCCGTCATTTCGAGCAGGAGCAGGAAGTCCTTCCCAGTGTTGTATTCTGGGCTCATCCTCTTACTCCACCCCTAAGATATCTATTTCCTTTTTCAGGGCAGTTTCAGGTTTGAGAGCATAGCCCACGCTCTTACCTTGCTTCATGTTTTGAATCACTCAGACTTATTATAACAAAAACTGTAAGATGCTCAGCCCTGCTGAAAGAGGACTGGAAAGTGAATGCAAATGCAGATTCTTTCTTTTTTGGTAGTAGCAGACTTGGAGGGCATAGAAGAGTGTGTTCACCAGAGTAACCTTCAGGTACCTGTCTTAGCAGAGCAGACAGGTCCATCCTTAGAGGCTCCATGCAACTGCTGTCTCTCAGTAGTCAAAATACCTATGCAAATCTAGGTTAGATGCATCGCCCCCTCTTCCCCCCAGCTAGGCTGTGTCTGCAGTATTGACACTCCCAAAGTCAAAAATAATAGGGATAGCAATAACTGGTCAGGAGGTAATACTTAGGTGTTTGCTGAGATACATTCTATTTGCCCACGGTAGGCTGGTCGTAGTGCATGTTGTTGTAATTACATGTAGATTATTTAAAGTTGTTTTTTTAATTGACAGAGTTAATATACCATGAAATCATTAAGTCTGACCTCCCCTTTGGTTTGGGTAGTTTCCCCACATTGCCCCATATCTTCTCTTTTCCCACTTCTGGTTCTTAGATAGTTAATAGATGTTTTGAATGACCTGGCTGCTTTATATTAAAGTGTTCAAAACACCAGAAATGTCTTTTAAATTTTATATCTGTTTTCAAGAAATAAGGATAATGAAGCTTTACAGATTTGCAAGAAGAAAAATTTGATGGTACTTACGCCAAATACATTACCAGGATTTGCTCTTCTAGAAAATAATTTTAATACCTCTCAATTAAGTCTCATATTTAAGCAGCAGGGTGTTTTGGCAGAAGCCAACCCCCATGCACTAATGAATTCTTCTAATTTGCTAAATTATTTTAAATGAATGACAGTGCATTTAACTTTTTAACGATAGTACATTTAACTACTGAACAACTTCGATCAAGTCTGCTTTTCGTCAGACTGCCTGCTGTGCTAAACTCTTTATTCCCAAACCCCACTCAGTTTTTTCAGCAAAATTGTTAATCAGAAACATTAAATTATTTTCTCTCTCAGCAGCACAAAGACTCCTGGAAAGTACTTAGCCACTTCGTTGCTTTTCTTTTACCTGCCCTCAGTGCTGACTCTGGATGAGTCTTCATATTTGACAACATTTCATGTAAAGACAACTGGATAGCTTTATTTTTTTAATTGGAAGATCTCTATTTCGCAGTGTTTTACCTTTCTAAAGAACACCTATGCTTTTTGCCAATTATATCAGCTGTCATGGTTACACAACCTGAGCTAAAACTTTGTTCAGCTTTTCAGTTCCTGGCTGGATTCTATACCTGCCTTGTGTAAAGTCAAAACATGAGACAAATTATTCCTGCTTCCCTTTGTACTGTGAAGCCGCATGATTTGTTGAGCCTGATAGAAAGAACTAATTTAAAGTATTCCTTTTCTCTCTTGGATCGGAGTACAACTGAGAAAATGAAGACGCCAACAGAGCTTTTCTTTTCAAAGGGAATATGCATGTCTGTTCTCTCCTGCTACCTGATTGCTGTTGCCCAAGATGTGCCATGAACATTTTGGTTTTTTGCAACACGTTTTATTTATTTTATACCTTGTACTTAACGACAGTTGTTTGCAAACACTATGCCCTTATGTTGCACAACCTCAGGTTTTGCCTAGGAGTCAGTTACCATCAGTATCAGGTTAGGAAATGCTGAGAAGCAGAAACTCAGCCTGGGAGGTCTTGGTGAAGCTGTTGTAACAATAACTAAAGAAAAGTTTCTTTTAAATTACCAATTTTCTGCTAATCTCTCTTCCAATGAACTCTCTCTTTTAATTTCTTTTTTACCACTCCTGCAGCATATAGGTTCATCAGAAATCTGTTAGTCATGAGCAGAGTTCCTCAAATTATCATAGTATTTATTTGATGTAGTATCTGATATTTGCTTGTCACCATTTGCCTTTTCTTAATGGACATTTAGATAATGCCTAACAAATATTATGGGGAAAGAATTATGTTCAGCTGACTGCTGTTCACACCAAGGAACGCATAAAACTGAATCAAGACACTTAAAGTTTCTTCGCACAAAAGCAGCAAGGTTCCCCATTTGTCTTTGTAAAGTCCTAATGTTCATTTGTCTAATGCTTTACATTTTCTAAAATGTTTCAGATTCCACGGCTGATTATTTCATGTGTATTGTGTGCTATTATCTGTGTCAGGAAGCATACATTCTCATTCAACAGTTACTGTAATGCTGTTTGAAGATCAGAATTATTAGCTTCTCAGTAAGATGGACCATCACCTTTCATTGCTTGTGAAACTTAGAGGGCAATAGGTTTACAAGTGCACAAAGCAGGGTGATGTGACAAAACCGTCCAGATAACGTTCATTAGAGGAGAGGCTGTTTCACAGATTCACAGAACATTAGGGTTTGGAAAGGACCTCGAAAGATCATCTAGTGCAATCCCCCCCGCCAGAGCATAATTCCCTAGATCAAGTAGCACAGGAACATATTGAGGAGGGTTTTAAACATCTACAGAAGAGGAGACTCCACAACCCACCCCCCCCCCGCCACCTTCCAGTGCTCTGTCACCCTCACTGGGAAGAAGTTCCTTCTCATATTTATGTGGAACTTCCTATATTCCATCTCACACCCATTGCCCTTTGTCCTATCATTAGATGCCACTGAGCAGAGCCCAGCTCCATCCCCCTGACACCCACCTTTCACATATGTATAACCATTAATGAGGTCACCTCTCAGTCTCCTTTTTTCCAAGCTAAAGAGACCCCGCTCCCCCAGCCTTTCCTCATCAGGGAGATGCTCGACTCCCTTCATCATCTCTGTGGCTTAGTCTCATGGTGGGGTTTTCTTTGGCATTGAGACTAATTCTTCCAGTAGCTTCAGCTCTGAGCTACCCATAGTATATTCACTGTGGTTAAAGCCACACATTTCAAAAGCACAAAAACCATGTTGAAATTACATTAGAAAGCCACACAGAGTCAACAGTTGGCTTCAGTGAGTCTTTCTCCCAGTAAAATTTCTGCTTTTCTAGCACACCCCAAATGTTGATTGAAGTGACAGGATAAACCTGAACGTTTTGCAATAAAAACTCACCTTTGCAAAATCCACCCCACAAGTTCAACATGAGCCAGCAGTGTGCACTTGCTGCCCAGAAGGCAAACCTGATCCTGGGCTGCATCAGGAGAAGTGTGGCCAGCAGATCGAGGGAGGCGATTCTCCCCCTCTACTCCACTCTGGTGAGACCCCACCTGGAGTGCTGCATCCAGTTCTGGAGCCCTTATTACAAGAAGCATGTGGACACGTTGGATCGTGTGCAGAGGAGGGCCACAAGGACAATTAGAGGGCTGGAGCACCTCTCCTATGAGGCCAGACTGAGAGAGTTAGAGCTGTTGAGTCTGGAGAAGAGGAGGCTCCGAGGTGACCTTCTTGTGGCCTTCCAGTATCTGAAGGGGGCCTATAAAAAGGCTGGGGAGGGGCTTTTTAGGATGTCAGGTAGCGCCAGGACTAGGAGGAATGGAGCAAAGCTGGAGATGGGTAGATTTAGAGTGGATGTGAGGAGGAAGTTCTTCACCGTGAGAGTGGTGAGAGCCTGGAATGGGTTGCCCAGGGAGGTGGTTGAGGCTCCATCCCTGGAGGTGTTTAAGGCTGGGCTGGATGAGGCTCTGACCAGCCTGATCTGCGATGGGGTGTCCCTGCCCATGGTAGGGGAGTTGTAACTGGACGATCCTGTGGTCCTTTCTAACCCTGACTGATTCTATGACTTGGTCTAGATGATCGTGCTGTGGCAGGAAGATTCGACTAGATGATCTTTCGAGGTGCCTTGCAGTCCCTAATGATTCTATGATTCTATGGACTTTCTATGAGTGAAAGGAGAGAGGGATTCAGTTTCCCTCACACTTAATTTGTATGATGACAGCAGCTTCATTTAGAAGACTATGAAGTACAGCCATGCTGGCGTACCAACCCTGTTGAAAGAACAGGGCTCACAAATTGTTACCAAAAAAACACAGCATACAGCATGCACAGAGCAACTCTCATCCCTGTCGTACTCACTTCAGCATTCATGTATTTATTTTAAACTGTTATGTCCTAACCAATTGTGAAGAACCTTCTACAGTGTCCTTGTTCCCAGTGGGTCTTCTGCATTTCCGCCAGCTGGCACCACAGTGTTTCCCTTTCTGGGACGGGCTGGTTCTTCACGGCCTGGCCCACCAGCCACACACAGGGGTGTCAAGAGGCACCCGTTGTGCATGCTGTACCATAATTTGACCCCTAAATGGAGTGATTGAATTGGTTTGTTTGCTTTAGGAGTCCAGAGGATCCCTATGTATCAGTCTTTTGCAGACACAATTGTATTTTACAGACACAAATCCCAGATGAGTTAACCTCAATAGAGGATAAAGAATGAATGGAATTTTTTATGACCTGAAGTTGTAGTCCACTGCTTCAGCTCTATGGAGCTGTTATGTTTTGGTTTTTAAAAATCAGATTTTCCTTCTCGATATGTCCCTAAAGAAAGGTTGTTCTGAAAGTGCTGAGTTTATTCAAGGTTGCCAGCATTTCATTTTGACACTTTCAGTGGGGCATATAAATCTCTGAAGAGCAAAGGAGTAAATGGAAATCTTGGGTTAGTTTAGTTCTTGGATTGGCACAATTTCCTTCTAAAATTCTGTGGATGGGAAGAAGTTTTAAGACACTTTAAAAATACGTGCTGTTTTGGTTATGCTGCAGTTCATTGTTTTGAATAAAATGCATAGGAACGTGGATTGCTGTCTCTGACAATGCATCACACTTCTTGGAAAGGACCCCATACAGAAAGACTGTTACTCATAAAATTTATGTTCTCTAAACTCGACATTATCTGTAAGGGTTTTTTTACTGTTAGTCTAATTATAAGCAGTTTGACTAGAGTGCTTCATTGCCTCAGCTACAAGTGAAAATTCTAAGCGTGTGTTTTTGTGTGAGGTTTTCTTTTACATTTTAAACTATTTTAGTGTAAGAATGTTCTTTCAGTGTTGGCAGTATAAATGTGACTTTAAAAAAGTCTAGAAATGTGACTATAAATGTGACTATAAAAAAGTCCAGAAATATAATAAAACAATCAACAGCAAACAAAAGTGATGTTAGTTCTGAATGTTTCCGTAGCTGTGGGAGATGGTAGTTAACACTTCATGTATCATAAATCATCTCTCTATGACTGGGGGGGGGGGGTTGTTCTCTTTTTATGCAGGTGAAGATGTAAAACCATTTACTCCTGAGAGAACCAAGGAAATTGTGATGTCTCTACAGCAACCTGCAGTCTTCTGTAACATGGTTGGTGACTGGCCGGCCCTGCACTGGAATGTGAAATACCTTTCCTCAGCATTGGGTGGAAAGACAATCCAGTTTAGGCTAGGTCTGAAGACACTGGATTTAGGTGAGACTGAATTTGACATGTTCTATGTTACAGCTGTTTTTGTTTAGGTTCTGAAGTCCTCTCTCTCTCCATTAGCACTGTTCACTCTCTAGTGGTTCTGTTCTTAGACACGATTCAGTTGTTTATATGAACTGAGGCTCCATATCCACAAACCTAAATGTGCTGAAGAATTAGCCAATTAACCAGACTAGGAGAATTGTAAGAAAGACAATTTTTGCACTTTCTTTTAAATACTAGAACTTAATTCCTGCCCATAGCCATACAGTATTAGTCATAGTCTATATCCACAGGGTGAATTTCACTCGTGTAAGGGAAGATACAGGAAACGAGTTCCAAGGTGGCATTCTGCTCGCCACTTTATGCACTGCTTTATTTGTGCCCTGCACATTCTGCCACACACCAAAATACCTACCAAACCACACACCAAATCTGTATCAACACACACACCAAAATACATTTTCTCCCATTTGCCTAAAATATCTTTTCTTTCTTTAGTCCTTTTATTGTTTCCTAGGTCATACAAACCTCGTTGTTAAAAAATGTTCAATATAAGGCATGTTTTTTGAGACTCCACCTCTCTACTTCTTTTGTACTCCTCTAACCTTGTAGTTGTACTACCTCTTCTGTGGAATGTGGGGTCTGCACAAAGACTGCAGATGACAGTCTGTTCTGTGGAAGTGGTAGAATTACATCATGTATCTTACTTAACAGCACTGTGTGCAGTTTGCTTTGTTCACAGCATCATGACCATATTATTTCGTATTCTGTGAGAGGAGTGATGAAACAGAAGTGTTACAGGGAAAATGCTTGGCATTTTAGGATTCCAGTACATTTTACCAGCATGAATTAATGATTCCCATGCCATTCCTGGGAAAACAGATGTTGTTTATTGGCTTTCTACAGATGGCATAATTGAAGCGTAGAATTAATACATCGGTGCACGTCTTTACAGCAATATCTCTATAGTTTGATGAGTCAACAGCCAGTTCTCGCACCACATATCAAAGGCATCCCATTGCCAGTAGGCAAGACATTGTATCATTGTATTTTGTGTGTGTGTGTGTGTGTGTGTGTGTGTGAGTTTCCTTGATACCTTCTTTGTATATCTCAGTTGTCACACACAGAGCATACCAGGTAGAAGGACAGTTTTGGTCCCAGTCTCCATTCATTAGTAGGCACTTTTTGAGAGCTGAATGCGTGGGCCTACTGGGAAAACTTCTGATGGGAGTGATGGAGCATTGTGTATCTAAGTGATGGACTGATGCTACCAACTAAGTAGATAAGAGTCATTACTTAACTTGTAGTCACTAGGGATGTAGAATGTATTTAAATTAGTGTTTGTATCTTGAAGCTGCATCTGTCTCTATTTTGCTTTTTCCTAAAGGCATCAATCCCTAGGCACCAATCAGTTTGTCCCCAGGAACCTCCATTATTTGCTAATGTGGACTCGAATTGTCTTCAAGGAGATGGGTAGAGCCTTCAGGGGTTATACTGTAAGTGAGCAAGACCTTCAATGCAATAAAAACATTGTGTTGTAAGGATGCATTAGTGAAGCCGTTACCCAAGGCGTCTCAGATCTTGAAATAATGTCATGCGTTTCATGTGCCACTGTCATTTGGAAGACGGTTGATTGCACTCTTGCACACTTAACATTGTTTTTCAGTAAGGACCTCTTTTTTCTATCATTGTTCACACTGACTTGCCCAGATGAAATGAAGGCAGTGAAGTGGTTAGAGAAAGCAACAGGAGAACACAACTAAAACTGTATTGATCTCTCTTAATATTCCTTCCATGTTTACAATAGATTAATTGCTTTAGGACTAGATGGGACCACTTCTGCCACTGAGTTGGAAATGTGTACAAGAAAGAAACTATTCTCCTGCTTGTGGGACTATTTTGATAGCTCTCTGAAATGGCTGCCTCAGGGTTTCTGAGATTATTTAAGTCAGAAGGTTCATGTGGAAGATCGAAAATTGTTTGAGGCCTCTTACTATGACAGCTACACGTTACCTTAGTGCCACATCTGCATCCTGAGTGGGGATTCCCAGACTGCAGATTCCTTAGTTTAAAGAAGAGAACTGCAATGGTGCGACTTGGTGGAAGTTGCTTGGATTTTATATTTGTTTTTCTTCCTACTCAGTAACTTCCTGAAGCACTTGCATGTGGAGGGCACATTTAAAACGTGGAAGACATGGGAACTAGCAGTATTATTTGTGTTTGTTTTTTTAACAATATTCTGTCTGATTACACAAGTTAAATGGTAAGTGGCCATAAGAGGGGAACAAACACAATCAGAGGATTAAGCATTGACAGAGAACAGATACCTCCAGAGAGAGAGACCAGCGCTCATTACAAGAACAACAACGATGATGTTAATCAGAAAATCCCTTCCCATCCAGTTCCAGCCACAGTAAAAGATTTATTTTTCTGAGGTAGGAAACAGAGTGGGCAGCAGCTTGGAAGTTGAGTTTCTGGCAGAGAAAATCTGTCTGATGGCTACCTGAGGCACACCAGCAATGACCAAGGAAGAAGAGATCCTACACTAAATTGACTTCTGTATGCAGACTTATTTTATTTTGGCCATTTTCTCTATTGTGTAGTAAAATGACTGAAGAATGAGTTTACTGTGAATAAGCTGGAGTTGTCATGCTGATCAGTTGTGAGTCACAGGATCTCTGGAGGAAATTTCTCTCAGAGATCCTGGAGGGAGCTGATGCTGTCAGATACACAGTTGGATAGAAAAGGGCTGCAACTTCAACGCCTGCCCAAGAGGTTTTTGCCACTAAGGACAGGAGAAGAATTCAAGCCTCTGGCATTTGATGTAGAGAGGGACTATAAAGGTGGCTATATTCTTAGCTCCTGTTCACTGAAGTACAGTACAAATACTGGACTCTGAATAAATGTCATGTAAAGCTGAGATTTGAAGTGGTTATTGGAGCTGCGTGGAGATGGCCAGTGTTTTGGTTTGTGAGTGTGCCTGTGCTTTGTTGAAGTATGAAATGGCTATTCCTTGCCTGGATTATTTTAAATAACTTTAGTTCTCCAGCAGCTGCAAACAAACATCTGTTTATCTTTTACATTTAAAGAAATGGAGGAGGTATTTCACTTGTGTTGTTGGTGGAGCTTTAGTGTTGTCTAAGACTATTGTCCTTTTTTCTCTATATTCCACTTTGTGTCTATCACAAGCACCATCTTTCTGAGCAGAATGGAATTTGGTGGCTGTCAGAACTAGACCTTCACAAAAAGGGGACCTGCTTCCTCCAAAAGAAGCAATTTTCCCCTCTTTTCCTGCTTCTGATTTCAATCTCTGACATTCAGTGGGATAAAAGAGTGCTGTCATGCCTTCAGATACCATTCCATCAGGCAGCACTGGTGGCTTTATACTTAATGTGGCTTAATTTAGAGTTTACTAGTTAACACACCTTTATCTGTTAGTCATTAATTAGAAAAGTGGTTAATAATGTTCTTGATTTCAGAACAATACTAATATTGCCCACTGCTAATATTTTCATGCTAGCTGCACAAACCCATTTTAACAATCTGTCTAGATTGCCTAAATATGGTTTTATTACTATTTGTTTTTCCATAAGCACCCACACATTAGTGCTAGACAAATTAAAAATTAAACCAAGCACCTGCCCTGAGGAGATTGTATCCTAGAATGTAGAATGCCCTTCATAGTTGGACTGGTTTTTAAATGAAGCTCAGAGTGAAGTACACTGTGAGGAAAAGAGACCATATTTCTTGCCTTTAATCCTCTCGCAGTTTGTAGGTAGTGAGCCCTTCTCCTGCACAGACCCAGGTTACTGATTGCTGAGCAGCATGACTTATCTAACTTTTTTTTAGTTAATGAATTTGATAGTGAGGGGAAGAAAAACCACTACCTGGGCTACTACAATGGAAAATGGCAAAATGACCGTGATAAAGGTTTGTAAAAGCTGTTCTCCTGCCCAAAGAACAAATGTGTGAAGCTCTATGGGAATTGCTGTGATAACAATGAGAGCAGTAAAGAATGAAGAGTTGCTGCTGCACGAGGTGAAAGGATCCCATTTCTGAGCAGCTCTATGCAAGTTACACAAGATTAAATTGCAGCTCCGCCACTGTCATCCACAGAGGCTGCAGTCATTTGTTTCCTATAGCAGTAGTTATTGTAAAGGATTATACTTTTCTATCATTGGGTAAGTCTCTTTGAAGATGGCAAAATTAGTGGCATTGGGAAATGAAGTTCTTGGATGATCCACAGAGTGCTGCGATGTGGGTTGTCTTATAGGCCTTCCAAGTGACCTGACCTTGAGCTGAAAGGCTGTATCAGTCAGCCTGACCAAAGCATGACGGGAACAAAACCCCGCCGGTGAATGCCTTGTGTGTCTGCCAAGGAGCGCTGCAACACGCATTTGTCAGTCCCCGATGAAAAATAAGGACACACAGCGTTTGAGATAGATCATTGGCACACGTGTGGCTCCGTAATTTGCTCCCTGTGCATTACTGTGCTGATCTGTTTATTGCTCTAAGGGAAGGTGAACATGTCCATCTACATAAATCCACAGAGACAAAATAAAGGGAACACAAATACTTGTGTGCTCATTTGCAGCTCACACTTAAGCAAGGAGACGAAGCAAAGGACAGGCACTCAATTGTTTAGGGAATTTGGGCATATTATTGAATTACTGTGGTGAGGGATGCTGTTCAGTTGCAACATGAACAACAGTACCTATTAGTGTGCTTTTACTTCACAGCAAGGTCAAGGTAATAGCCATTCACTTAAACCTTAATGAAAAAGCAGTAGTCTCAGACTTTAATTATGAGTTAAGTTATGAGAACCATTTGATTGATCGGAGTAATGCAACCTAATCCCATTTTGTATCTCATGTTGCATTTAACCAGCACTAAGAGAGAAACTGCATGTTCCTTTTACTGCTTTTGTGCTCGGTGCTTATGTCATCATTTGCTTTTATTTTGTTTCTCTAGCTCCCCAGTTTGAAACCAGGTGTAGCTATGTGAAGGCTACGCTTGAAGAGTTTCTGGCTTGGAGTTGTGGGCAGTCTTCCTGTCTCTCTGGACCATTCAGTCATTATGAATACTCTAAATATTGGGCTTATGCTGACTACAAATACATTGCCAGGATATTTGAAGACAAGCCAGAAGTTTTCCAGGTAAAACATTAGTACTAGTTTAATCACATCACTGCACGTTATCCAGTGTAGCTTCTGAAACCGCTACTGCTATCCCCTCTCTGCTCCTTTCGCCATTTATTTTACAATTTCAAAATAAAAGCTGTTTGCTCTCAGGCTGACAGAGAACAAGTACCAGGAGGCAGCCATCTACAATTCTCTACCTCCTTACATGCTTCAAATCACCACCACAAGTGTCAAAACCAAATACTAATTGGCAGCAGTCCGTTTCTCATTTAGCCCAGCATAGGCAGGCTTGGGGAGCAGAGTCATGTGTGTGACCTCTGCAGCTGAATGTCTCCTCTATACCTCTGCTGAAGGTGTGGAATTGAGGTGGTAATGTCCAAATGCAGGTATTAGAACACCTTCCTAGGTATTTTCTTTTACTTCTTCCATGTCTTGAGTCCAGCGTAGAGCAACAAGGATGATGAAGGAAGTGGAGCACCTCCCTTATGAGGAGAGGATGAGGGAGCTGCATCTCTTGAGCTTGGACAAGTGGAGACTGAGGGATGATCTCATTAATGTCTATAAATATTTGAAGGGTGGGTGTCAGGAGGATGGAGCCAGGCTCTTCTCAATGTCATCTAGTGATAGGACGAGGGGCAATGGGTGTAAGCTGGAACACAGGAGGTTCCATATAAATATGAGAAGGAGCTTCTTCCCAGTGAGGGTGACGGAGCACTGGAACAGGCTGCCCAGGGGGCTTGTGGAGTCATCTTCGCTGGAGATAAGTTTAAGACCCTCCTGGATGTGTTCCTGTGTGACTTGGTCTAGGTGATCCTGCTGTGGCAGTGGGATTGGACCAGATGATCTTTTGAGGTCCCTTCTAATCCCTAATGATTCTATGATTCTGTCTGTCTGCTATTTCAGTGTACGGATTCACCTACATTTCTGCTAGGTCTTGCAAAGTGCAAGAGGGCAGAATTAAGCAGAGCTGTAGGAATATCTTGTTTCAAAAGATATGAAGAACTGTAAATGGAGACATTCATTTCAAATGTAAAAAGGAATCATAATTCCCTGCACACCGTCTATCACTGGAGTGATTGTACAAACTGATAAGCCCCCTCAAATTAATTATTCCTACATGCTCCTTATGCATATTTCATTCCTTTATACTAGTGAAATTAGTATTTTTCAGTGCTGAGTCTTCTTTCAGACTTTGTTCTGTGGATTGGAAGGCAACGTTTGAGCACAGAGATGATGTCACCTTTCTTTCTCCCCTCCCTTCCAAAGTTCACTGAACCACCAGGATCACATAAACTTGGACTGCATGACTCTGGTACTGGGTCGCGTTGTTTGAACTAAGATGTGAGCTCTAGGGGTGTTTCAAGCTTCCCCCAATCTTTGAGTGACTTCCAGTGTCTGTGGTCTCACATTGGTTTTCTCTCAACAGAGAGCACTTTGCTGTGTTTATGGCACAGGGTAATAGCTACTTAGAAGACCTGAATAGCCTGCTGCTTTTTTCGGTCAATAAAAACACTCAGAGGAAACAACCATTTTCCTACCTCCTTCTTCCCCTTGCCCCCATTCAAGAAACACAATTGAGGCCCCAGGAATTGCATTTCTTTGCAGGTGTCACACCACAACCTCATCACCTGACCTATAACAAGCAACAGATTGTACTGCAATTTTAGAATAGGCACACGTGGGGTTTTTTCTAAAAGCAGAATCTAGGAAGGAAGAAATTGATGGTGTTATGCAAGCAAATATGGTGTGTGTCATCTGCCAGTTCCACAGGCATGGCAGAGAAATCTATCCGTCAGTTCCAGAGTCATATGGGACACTTTTGAAACACTGCTACGCAATTCATACCAGCCAAGAGAGTTCTTGGTGGAAATTCTCTCCTGTTCTTGTGTGAATTTGACAATAACCCCTTTTTTTTCTTTGTAGATTTTATTTAGATTCACATAAGGTGATTTGAAGGGGAAAAGAAGGCAAACTGCACTGTTACTTACAGTGATTAATAGGGCCATTTAGAAGTTGTTTGAAATGTAGATTGCACTGTTTATCATTTACAGTTGTGTGGGCTAAGGTAATGATTCCATTATTCTAATCTGTGAGCAGTATCTAACATCTTACAGTTTTTGTTCAGTTGATATTTCATTACAGAATTTGAGATATAAATCAGGAGCAAGATACATGCGCGAAGTTTAAATAGAAATGGGACCTTTTAAAGTAACATACGGGTACAGATTAACTTCATTATAAGCAGCAAATGAAATAAATATAATTCACAAGTGCTGTGCCATCTGTTATGGTTGGAGCACCTTTCAAAGTATTCCTTCTCCCCATGGCTGTTTACTGTAGAAAAGGAACCCACTGTGACAAGGTTTCGGTAATCCTACCAGTTCCTTTTCAGTTCAGTGGTTAAAAACTATTTTACCTATAATCGCTTCAACTATTCACTACAGCTGCAGCATTTTCTAGAAGTTCTTTTAAATGTAGTATTGATTATACGTGCTTGCTTTCCACTTAAATTGTAACAAAACACAAAAACTATTTAGGTGTGAGATTAAAGTGTAGAGATGGAGTCACGCTTAACTTTATCACTGAAATAGTTGTATTGGATTTTAAATTTTATGGCTGCTGAAATCTATAGGAGCAACTTTTTCTTTTTGATTTTTTGCTGCCTTTGACAAATGTTTATGTTACACTTCTGCCTTTTTTTCAAATTATACCCTTAAAATCAATAACTCTGAAATTCAAAATCTTTAGCATCACCTAATTTTTAGGAAGCAAATCACTCATTTTGAGGGTTTTCTGATAACAGTCATGGTGAAGTCATTCTTATAATAACATCTAGCTGTACTTTTCCTCATCCATACATCTTAAAGAGGACAGTTGTCTGCCTGTCTGCAAGAAGGTAACTTAAATACTTAAATTAGAAGTTTAGACTTCTATTTTCTCTTTATAGATAGCAGAGAGAGGCTTTTTCTGAGAATGCTTTGACAATAGCAGAAGCCAAGCTTAAATTAGTTTCCTAAAGTTAGGTGATAGGAATGACCCTGAAGTGCTGTTGTCTTCCTTTTCAAGATGGCATAAATAAAGCTCAGAGGTGCAGTGATTTGCTTGAGACCAGAAATGAAATCTCTGTTTCCTAAGGTTAACACTGGGGTTTCAGCCAAAAGGCACCAGGATCTCTGGCCAGTGTACTTCACGTGCTTTCCAATAACAAATGATCAGGCCCTGCAGATGGCAGGATGAGCTATAGAAACATGGGAAATCTTTATCCAAGCTATACAGAACAAACCCCTGAGCTAGCTGAATAATACTTCACTGTTCAGCATTCCAGCTGTCATCCACAAGGGACTGCTTGTGGGAGGATCAATGGACTGGAAAGCTCCTGGATCCCATACACAACACACACATACAGGTTCTGCCCGTTCTCCCTACGTGATCCAGTTGTTTTAAATTCATTGCCTCCACAGCAGCAAAGGCAGGAGAAGAATGTGTTCATTACATAACAAGGAATTTTAAAAATACCTAGCATACCACTGGGTCAGAGATGGGGGGAAAGTCTGCATTTCCAGAATATATGGAAAGAGCAGAGACAGGAGCAAAGTGAGCAAAGGAGAGCAAGTATGCCACACAGATTAGCACATTGTTTTGAAAAGGGAACGGGGATCCCCTTTCCTTCCTTACCTTTCCCCTCCTTTCATTCTGTTAAAAATTACATATGTCAGGATTTTCCTAAAAGCAGTGCTGAGCTAGAGTGGACAGTTCTTAGGATCATAGGATCATAGGATGTTAGGGGTTGGAAGGGACCCAAGAGATCATCGAGTCCAACCCCCAGTTGAGAGTGAAGAATGGAAAAAAGTGTGTTTGAAAAGAAGGAAAAGAAGCTGTGCAGCTACAAGCAGTTGGGCAGCCATTCTGAAGAGCAGAGGTGGCTAGGATGATATGAAAGACTGGAATGAGAATGGGAGACAGAGATCTGGGAGGCTGTGTAGTCAGAAAAATAAAAGCCAGCAGAAGAAGTGCTACTAGAAAGGAGAATTTTGGAAGAAGCAGCACAGGCCATGCATGCAGGAACCTCACTGAGGAGCAACCACTGCAGTGGATAAAGAGGGAGAGAGCAGTGCAGGGAGAAGACAGGAGGCTCAGACAGCTGGCACGGAGTATGAATCAGTTCAACAGCTCACATAAATAACCTTTCCATTGCTCTAGGATATAAGGTGGTCTGACTTTGGCTTTCCTGGAAGAAGTGGAAAAGAGAGCACACTGTGGATCGGTTCTGAAGGAGCAAACACCCCTTGCCATTTGGACTCCTACGGCTGCAACTTGGTGTTGCAAGTACAAGGAAGGTAACAAGTGTATATCATATACAATAAATACAGCAGACAGTTATATAGTGCTATAAATTAGGGGGTTTGTGCTATAAAGTTAGTTTTGGACTCTTGGATATGAATTTTACATCTTGATTATTTCTGAGCTCTTAATGACCAAGAACATCAGAACTGTACGAAATGGCAGAGCTTCCGGGAGTTGGGGTTTACCTAGGGCATGGAGGTAACACAATTTTATTTACCTCTGTTTGAGGAAGATCTTTCAGATTTGTTTGCTACATGTCTCATTAGGTTCCTTCCAATTCCTAATGATTCTATGATTCTGATTCTTACAAGTTATGGATTTAAGAGTTTGGAATTAGGAAATACAGTGTTAAAAATAAAAAGCCCAGAAACAAACAAACTACTTTAGGCTTTGACAATATTCTTTGTGCAAGGACCCCTAATAGCCTGCTAGAATTAATTTACAAAGGAAATACCAGGATGGGAGCAAAGTTGAAAGGGACACTTTAGGCTCCAAACTGATTTTGCACCATGTGGCTGTGTTGCTCTCTCTCTCTCTCCCTGTTTGCATGCTGGTTTTTTTCCCCATTCCTCTTTTTCTCTTTTCTTTGCTCAGGTTTTTTTAGTTATCTCTTACTGCTAAGAGCAATGCTAGAGTAACAAAACAAGTTTTATGCATTTTTCAGGTGGTAGGAATAATTTGCCAGTGGGATTTTATTGTGATCAATTACTGTCACATTTCATAGGACAGTAAAATCATGGTGGTCTTGTGATTGAGGTTCAGGATTGGGAGTAAAGCACACTGACTTCCGTGCTGGGCAGTGCCACAGGTTTATTTGCTTTAAGGCCTGAGGCAAATTAATTTGTCATCATCTTATCTGTAAGAAAGTTAATCCTGTTTAGCTGTCAGTCAGGTTTTCACTCATATTAGAAATGGCCTTGAGATCTTTGGGTGAGTGTGCAGCAGAAACACTCTGGAAGTCTAGTCCTGTAGACTTCAGATTGTATCAATAAGCATTATGCATTGAAGTCCAGACATAGATACTTAGCAACCAGAAATCTCATTGAAAACCATGGGGCTTACACATCTAAATATCTCTAAGGATCCACCTAAATACTGGCTGTACTAAGAACAGCAATCTACCAGACCTGATAACGTGCCCTGCCTGCAGGTGTTGAACTCAAGCCAGAGTTCCAGCATCATGCAGCAATTTTGCCTACCTTCCCAATACACTTCTTCCCCCTCTAGCAGAAGAAATTCCTTGTTCTCCTCAGGTAAAGGAGAAACCTAAAGCCTTTGCGTGGCCTGAAAAGACAAAGTTGTTTTCTTCTTCAGAGCAAAGTCTATAAATAGATGGCAAACTTTCACAAGCCTGTGAATCCTGTACTTCTTCAGAGCAGAAATATTCCCTTTAGAGACTCGCAAACAAGACAGGCTTTGCAACAGAATAAGCTTGCGCTGTAACTTAAATAGATTTGCCTTTGCAGGAAAACCAGGGATGACTCCTTAGCCCTCTGTTGCTATCTTGAATTTCCTCCTTGCATCCCTCAAGCTTCTTAATTTTTTGCTTCATGATATTCTTTGTCATAAGCCTGCAGGATTAACCCGTGAACCTCCTAACCTAGTTATTCTTTGCCCCTTCTGAGGCTTTAGTTTGGAGGGCACAATGAAGTTGCAGCAGGACTTCAGTTTCAGGAGGACTGCTGTTTGCGCTTGCACCTAGCAGTAGATTTGCTAACTACCAAGAAGCGTGCCATCTTTCCACTTCTATCCTGCTGCCCCTGTTTCTTCTTAATGTGCTCCTTGGTTGCCTTTCTCCCATTTTCAGGTCTGTGAACTGACAACCAGAAGCAGTAGGCAAAAAGAAAAGAGTACCAAGGAAAGGGACAAAAAGAAGGGATCTTGCTAAAATCTGAAAGAGGAGAGCTGCTTGCATTGTCCAACTGTGTTGCAAAGTATTTACTGACTTTATTTTTCCATTCCTTAGTGCACAGGTCACTGCTGTACTGATTGTCTGCCATCTCTGAAATGTACTAAAGTCTTCCTTTGTGTATTCCTTTCTAATTATTTCCATCACCAAAAGTACTGCCATATAAAACTCTATTTCTAAATAATGTGTGTCCCTGCTAAAATATTTCATGTATAGCACCCATATAACTGGCACCAACAGGCAGATTCTTCTTTGCTTTTTTTTCTTTTTGATCTGGTCTGTGTAAATGAAATAGAAATCTTAGCTCCTGAGGATGAGGGTCCACTTCTCAGCTCTATTTGGCTCTGCACTGCTGTGCGTTGAACCACTTCTTCAGGTACACAGAGAGCTACTTGGAACACAAGTGCCTTACTGAACAGAATAACCCTGTCCTGCTCTGTCTGGGTATTGAGTCACACCAGTGGCTTCTGCACCCCAGTGGCCCATGGAAGCCACATTTTTATCATGTGGTGCTGATAACACAAAAACCTACAGCTCAGGTCTCTCTCCAACTGGTTCATGTCCTCCCTGTTAGCACAGACTGCAGAGCTGGATATGGTACTCCAGCTGGGGTCTCACCAGAGCAGAGTAGGGGGGCAAAACATGGGGACAGCAGCTATTCATTCAGTGAATGAAAGTATGTTGTCTAACAAAGCTCTATCCTCTGGTTTACAGAGCAATTTTTAATGCTCCAAGCATCTGTAATTACTGCATGTCTATCTGTGAAAGGGAGGAAGGAGAAACCAGATGGAAGAGCTTTTTCAAAAGATTTTATCTGCCTTTTAAAAATAATTGGTGAGAAGCTGTAAATCTTTTCAGTTAAGAAATTAAGAAGTGGAATATTTTAAAAACACTTGTAGGAGACAGCCTGTAAGCACTGCCTGTGTTCTCACTGCGTAGGAGATTCACACAGCGAAGCAGATTTATGTTTTATTGAAAACCTTGCTACTGCCTTTAGTTCCTTGCTGCGACTGACATGCACTGAATATTTTTTATCTTCTCTCTATTTTCAGGAAGAGATGGCACCTCTTCCCACCTGGTGACACCAGTTTCCTTTATCCCACCAGGATCCCTTATGAGGAATCCAGCGTGTTCAGCAAAGTCAACGTTGCCAACCCTGATCTGAAACGCTTTCCTGAATTTAGGAACGCAACACCTCACATCATTACACTCTGTCCAGGACAGGTACCATTCACAGTCGAACTTTGTGAGGTTTACTTAGATCATAGTGATTTATAGAGCTGGCTAATTAAGGGCTATGAAGTTCTAACACCTTGACTGTGGAATTTCCATCTCCCTATGCTGTGCACTCACGCTCGATAAGTTTCTCTCAGGACATGAACTTCCTTTGCTCACAGTTACTGTACTAGCCTGTTTGTACAAAAACCACAAACATTTTGAGAGTTAGTTCAATCAGCTGCCCAATTCCATCACTTGTAATTGTGATTCTTGTAATCACTTCCAATTTATCTACTTAAAAACTTCCTTGAACAGTGCTCCAATCTGTCTACTCTGAAACCAGTATGTTCCATAAAATGTATTTGATTAATTGAGTGTGTAAAGCCAGCAAAGGAAGTCATGCTTTGATAGAGAGTAACCTTCACCAGGGAACATTGGCCCAACTTGTTGCTTTAATAGCAGGGTGTTTTAATGAGGATACTTGCATTTAGAGTGCACCCCATCCAGAGGTTTCATGGTGCTTTACAGAGCTGTGAAGATACTGACCCGTTCAGTTACAAGTCCTGGCTTATAGTCACACAGTCTGCAGCAGTATAAAAGTAAGGCTCAGGACTCTTAATTCCCAGTCTCCTGCAATAAATAGTGTCCTTTATTTAGTCAACATGACCTACATTTGGAGTTCCAATTGCCCATTTTCCTTTGCTCGACTTCTAACACAGTCCTGTGCATCTCAAACTGCTGGGCCTTTCCAGAGGAATTTTGAAATGTTCATTGCTCCAGTCACTGAAGACCATGGAACTGCATCTTTCAGAGCCTTTTCACCACTCTCTTACACATTTTGTCACCCCTCTGACTTGCCAGCTCAGCAAATTGTGTGCGTGTTCCCTTCCTCCTAGCTGACAAACCCAGCTGCCAGTTTAAAGGACAGATTTTTGCTAATCTATCTAATTTAGAGGAGGCAGAGTGAGGAGCAATCCTGTGAACTGTTGAGATGCACACTGGAGCAAGATAATAGTTTCCAACAACAGGGCCATGTCTATCAACTGCGAAGGCTGTGCTCTGGTAGAGTTGTGAATAGGAAATCTGTGATCAACCTTCATTGTTTGCACTGCATTAGCTCCTGGTCACCCTCCTAAAGCAAGTGATGGTTTCTCATTCTGCACTTTGTAAGGTTGCAGTGTTCAATAGTTTACAGCACATAGAATAATTGTTTACTGGTGATAAAAACACCACATCCACTCAGCATTGCATTTCAATTTATAACCTCCTTTGGAATGTTCAACCCTTAATATGATCTTAATTTTAATTAGGCTCAAAGCAATTACAAATTACTTTTGCTAGGAGTGAAGTTCTTGAGCCAGCTCAGTAATACAAGTTGTCTGCTGTGCCGTAAAGGACATACTGTTTGTGTTTCTGAGAAGAAAGTAATGTAGAGGTAATGATGGAGCACTGAGGTATTGCCTTTATCCGTTTTTATCTGCGCCTCTTGGGTGGTGCTTTCCAGCATCTCATCCAGAAGCTTATGGGGTAGGTGGCTGGGGATTGCTGCTGGTTGATGGAGAGGAATGGCCTAGAATAACTCCTTTTTTAACAAGGGAGAGGCTCCCTAAATAATAACAATCTCGAGGCTTGCGTAGCACTGGCTCTCATGCAGAATTAATACAATTACTGCAGAATTTGCAGACAGCTTTGTTTTGTGATAATACATAGCATCTCTGCTCCTTCCCAGAGGGTACACAGAGCATTTTAGATTATATATTGTAATAATAAAGGGTTGAAAAATAGAGACAAAAGTGTTCTTAGGTATTCAGGAAAGCAACTGCATGTAGGGTGAGTGCAGCTTTGAATATCAAAAACTTAATGTGTCTCATGCCACCTTCTGGTCTTTGTTTGCCACAAGCATTTTTTCTACACCCACTTAAGGCTTTAAAGCAAAACTCCTGCCTCTAACCTTGTACTACTGCACAAATATGTACTTTGATTGCATCCTTTGTGCCTTCTCACTGTGCCATTCAGAAGTGACTGTTACGAATTTAGGTAGTTGGCTGAGACCAGGGTTTTTTTAAAGTTTCATCGTGTACTTGATCAGTGGCTGTGACCAGTGGCTGTGCACTGAATTTCCACAGAAGCTGTGATATATCTTCTTCTTATACTGTGATGATCTGCTCTCTGTACAAATTATGATAACACGTAGATATCACTCTCATTTAAATAAGCAGCTGGTTAAGCAGTTAGGATCATAGAATCATAGAATGTTCTAGGCTGAAAGGGACCTCTAGAGGTCATCCAGTCCCACCTCCATACACAGGGACAACTGTACCTAGGTCAGGCTGCTCAGAGCCTCATCAAGCCTGACCTTAAATGACTCCAAGGATGGGGCCCTCACCACCTCCAGAGGCAGCCCGTTCCAGCCATCAACCACCCTCACATTGAAGAATGTTTTTCTAATATCCAGCCTAAATCTATCCTTTGCCAGCTTGAACCCGTTGCTCCTTGTCCCATCTGTACAAACCCTATTGAAAAGACCTTCTGCCTTCATGTAGTTGTACACAACCATATCCATAAAGCCACAAGCTCAAGTTGTATCACACAAATGTAGGGGCTGCTTATAAATATTTGGACCTGGTCACATATCTGGTGGTTGCAAAGCTGAGTTGTAAATACAGGTAGATTTCTGTTCACTGAACTATTAGTTTTCCCACAAAGAATTAGTATTTTGCTTTATTTGTCCACAAATACTGCAGCATTTCTAGTAACACCCTGGGTTCACAAATAACACAAATGCTGCTTTGAACAGGGCAACTGGGGCAAAAGATGCCTGTTCTAGTACATTCCATCCCGTGCCCTGGAACAAGTGATAGGACAGTTGAGGTGAGATATGCTACTGTCAACTTAAACCCTGCCCAGGACCGTCTGCCATCAGTGAGAAGAACCCTGCACCTTCACAAGGCAATTCATCCTCCCTGTCTTGTATTATTACAGTCCTGTAGGAACATTCATCCCATCCTGTCTTTCAGCACAGGCTGTAAAAGAAGCTCATGCATACAGATGCTTAACATTTCTGATGATTAAAAATAGGAGAGATGAGTCCTGCTTGAAAGGGCTACAAAAAAATGAGATGCTACACAAATTTCAAATCAATGATCATTCCTTCCTCTGCCCCACTTCTCACCAGCTTCTTGCTTCCTTCCTGCTCACTAATGGAATTTTTCTTAGCCATACCCATACAACAACGGTGAAAAGACAGCACATCTGATGCTCTCACAGAGCTGACGATGCAGTTATTTATCCTCTTTTCCATCGCTTGTGTCCTCCGCAGCCCCTCAGTTTCAGCTTCCCATCACACTAGCGTTCGTTGGTGCTTCTTTTTCTTGTGCATTTAGCCACATGTCTTTTTCTAATGAGCAGAAATGCCTTGCTAAAATCTTTCACTTCAGGGTCTTCCCTCTTTTTGAAGCAATTCCACCTTTGCCCTACCTTTGCACTGCATCGAGTTAATCAGGTCCACTGAGAATTTAAACTTGTTCTGTTCTCTGTGCTGTACAAGGCTTCAGCATCACTCCACTTGCTCTCCCAACTGTTCTTCTGGCTTCTTTCCTCCCATTACAGTTTAGTTTTATCTTTACTGGGATTTCTGTTCTGCTTTGACTCTATGTGCTCTATTTGCCTATCACTAGCCTAAATATTAAAATAATCTGATGGGTTGCTGTTTAGATCAGTATCTTCTCAACCCACAAAGCTAGGCATAGGCTATAGAAAGCCAGCCAACACAAGCTTCTGTCTTCGTTCGGAACAGTTCTGCCTCGCTTTTGCACTTTACACTCTCCCTACACAATATTTGCTGCATTAGTGTTGGGGGGTGGGTGGTAATTCTTTGTGGTTTACTTTCGCATTTCCTGCTGAAATGTCGTTTAAAGTGTGGTTAAATCTGTGTCCCACATTCATAAACATGGAGGACTGCTTTGTTTTATTGTGGAAGTGATATCTGGGGGCAGTGGCAGTGGGGTCATTTGGTTTGGGTTTGTTTGAATTTTTCCTTCTAGACTGCAAACCTAGAAGAGTGCCAGTTTGTAAAGGCAGAGAAATCCTGCTCAACTTCTCTTTGCTGGATTGGTTTTTTGGCCTTATGTTAGTTCTGCTGCTCCCCTACTAGCTGTAGTTTGTGTTTTTAATTACTTTTTTCCATTTCTTCATCTTCCTTAAAGTTTTAGTCCTTTTACATCTTGAGAATTTCAATTTTCTTGCTGCATAGCTTGCCCAAAAAAAAGAGGGAGAGCAAGCATCTTTAAGGTCACTGTTTTGACTCCAAGTCCCAGTTCTATAGCTTCTCTATAAAATTGGACCAGTACACAGGGCCACTGCAGAAGCACAACTTTGTAATTACTATCCTTAACCTCCTTGCAAGTAAAATCTGAGTAATCTTTCCAAAGACCAAGCTCCTCCTTTTTGGTTTGAAAAGTCTGGACTAGGTAGAGGAATTGTACTTTCCTCGTGACGCCTCCTCTTTGCAGAGCAATTGTCTCTGCTTTGAGTCATGTTGAGCCAGCGTGTTCCTCAGTTTCATCTGGTTTTTCTCGGCGGCGCCTCTATACTGAAAGATCTGTACACTTCCCTTAATTTGCCTCTTGCTTTTGTCCCCTTGCTACTTACGGCCTCTGCACCATACCCAAGGCCCACAGTGTCTTCATCCACTTCTCCAGCACGTTGCAAGCTCACTTGTTTCTACAGAGGTCTCAGACTAAGGACCTCAGTGTCAAAAACAGCTACTCAATCCAGAAGCTGTGCCTTCTTCTAGGTTATAACAGAGTTTTCCAGGCTTCATCGCTACACCTTGTCATTTGGAGGGCACCCAGCTTCCTCAGCAGAGTCCAGTGTAAGATCCCTATAGAGCAGGTGAATGTTTGGAGATTTTTTCTGTACAATTGTGCAGTTAGTTAAATGTGGGCAAACACTTGCTGCCAGATAAGCCCGCTATGGCTAATGCAGCTGCATGTGTCATTTAAAATGTAGGCTTCTGGGTAACAGCACCGCTCTGAAACTTGTTGCGTGTAGAAAATGTGTTTTGCCTTCAGTCTCTGTAGACTTTCACACAGTTTTAGATGTCAGGAGAGACTTGCCAGTGATATCTTTTAAATAATGGCCCTCCACAGACTGACTTTCCTCTGCTTTGTATGCTGTACTGGATTAAAGTGAGTTGCCAAGTGCTTTTGACCTTTAGAGAGCCAAGATTTTTTTGTTTGACTTAAATTGAAACCTGTAGAGAACATTTTGTCCTCTAGCCCAAAAATGACTCTGCTCTGATTGTCCTGTGAAGTGTTTGCAGGACATGGGCCACAATCATTATTTCCTACACAGACACTGTTTGAGTAGCTGTGTTTTGATATAACAAAGCACGAGGCTTTCTAGGTAGCAGAACACTAGTTTGAAATAAGTTGTGTCTACCAAGGAAAAGACTTGTCTGCAGTTCAGATACTTACACACTGCTTAACTTTCCCCATTCTGAAGTGTATGGTTTTATCTGTCTCTGCCCATTTTCACTCCTTGTCAAAACCTATCTTTTATGCTTTTCTTGATAGTTTCATGTTACTCTAACATCCAGTGATCTGTAAAGATTGTCCTGTATCATCAGAACAACATTAACGTCTTTGTACCTTAACAGCCATGGGTTAGAATCAGTTCTGTGGTGTGGCTGTCATCCTGATGCAGTTGTAAAGCTCTAATCTGAACAGGTTGCCATGGTTTCTGGGACAAGCTCTTTTAAAAGTGTGTCTTCTGCAAGTGATAAATGTGTTGCTGGTGACTATTTACCAGAATTAAGGATACATCTTGTTAATCATCTAGATGCACATTGGGATACTTGGTTTTTGGGCAAGTCAGCCAGTAGTTCTTTTTGAGGACCCGGGGAGTTTGCTCATTTGGAGAGTCTGCAAAAAGATTTTGCTTGGCCAAGACTTTCTCTAAATCGTGTTCTCCTGCTGCACCATCTGTACTCCCTCTGCACAGCCAGACCTCACTTACCTAGAGGGGCTATAAGGTTACAGCTCTGCATCACACAGGGATGAGATTTGGGTGAAAGATGGTTCTGAATCGCATCCGCTTCTTACATGATAATAGTGATACAAGGAAAAAGAGAGTAGGCATTTAAGTCTTGAAGAAAGACCCTTGAGAAGAAAGTGAAGACCACTTATCACCCTCATTCCTTGGCTAGTTCTGCCTGTGTTTCCCACTTCACCTTAATTAAAGCACCTTACCTTTCATAAGGCTTTTGTGTACTAATGCAGTGTGTCTCATTGCAGGTCCTGCTCATTCCAAGACACTGGTGGCACTACGTGGAATCCATTGATCCCATCACTGTCAGCATCAACTCTTGGATTGAACTGGTATTTTAATTTTTATGTCATGATGTAGCACTGGTGGTGTAGAAATCCTGGCCCTTGCCTGCCAAGTTCAGCCCTATTGGGGGTGCTGTATTCAGAGACTGGGGAGCAAACAGGCTTTGTAGAGTTTTTCCTCAAGAACTTTCCAAGGTTCCAGATCTGAAGCTCCTGTTCAGCAGAAATTGTATTCAAGTTTACGTCAGTCAGGCAAACAAACCAACTTTTCCACACACAATTTCTTAGGGGGTAATGAGCTTTGTGCTGAATAGGGCACAGCAAAACAGCAGCTTCACCTCGAGCACATGCTTACATGCAAAGCTAAAGTAGAATTTAAATCAGATTCATGTGATAGGAAGGGGGTGGCAGAAGAGTACTGAATTTTCATCTCTCTGTGGTAATTTTGATTTGCCTAAAGTAGAATTTTCTCAAGTATTTAATTAACTTTCTTTTCCCCAGGCTTTGATTTTTCTTGCTCATGTTAACCCAGTGTGTATGGGATGGTTCCAGGGATGAGAGAATTATAGAGCAGTTTGGGTTCAAAGGGACCTTTCAAGATCATCTAGTCCAACCCACCTGCAATGCGTAGGGACATCATCAAATATATCATTCCAGTGCTCCAGAAGGTTTTCTGAATTAAATTACTTTATCATTAATCCTGGGTTAATATTTAAAAGGACTCTTTGCAGCAGCCTGTGAAGGCTGCCTCACTGCAATACCTACTGCTTTTAAAAGTTTTATATAACTATTATTGGACTGGAGGTCTGCAGGGGCTGAACACATGCAGGTGGTTCCTGTTAAAAGGCCACAATACATTTCCCATACCAACACCAAACCAAGCATTTGCAAAGCAGAGGAACTTACTTGGGCATTTCCCTCCTGGAGAAACCTTCCAGATGAGGTTATGTATTTAAAGGAGGTAGCAGACCCACAGCTCGTACCAAGCTCTTACACAGCCCTGAGTACAGCCAGACTGCATCCAGTGCCAGAGAAAGCACCAGTGATATTGTAGGACAACCATTTAAGCCTTAAATTTGAGTAGCCTGTGAGCTAATTCAGAGGAACTGTCTATGTGCCCTGTGCTTGGAAAGAACCTGACGTCACCACACACGCTTGTGCCCTAAGCTGTGCTTCACAAGTTGTCCTCCTGTGGAGGAGCAGGCCTAGACTGGGTCAGTTGTGCTAGACTGGTCACTCCCAGGTGGCTGGGTGGTGCCCAGGCTGCAGCATTTCTAGAGCTGTCCTTACATGCTGCAAGAAGAGTTGAACCTTGCTGGTCCTAAAGGTCTTGCAGAAGTCACCAAGATCCTCTTTGTTGACACAAGAGCAGACAACTACATGGCATCATAAACACGGGAGTGTTTGCTGGACCTAGGTACTGACTGACACACAGCATCCCCCCTCCCCAAATGTCAAAGCTGCCATAACCAAGTGTAGTTATCACAACCCAGGTGAAAGAAGAGGCGATCCCAAAGCCAGTGGTGGCAGCGCTGTTAGGTGCTGGACAGACCATCTATAAAACTAAACTCTGACATAGATGCTAAGAGACAGCTCTGAGAACACTTCCATTACCAAATGGAGCAGCTCTTGCTTGCAGCTGTTAACAGCTGCTTTCATGTTGACAGATGTGAGTCACATCAACATTTATAGTCCTAGTGAAACCATTCATTATATTGGCAAGGCTTTAGAGAAGTTTAATTTGCTCAAAGTATTCCTTCCCTCCTAGCATGCTCTCATGCAATCAGTACTACGCTGTAACTCAGCAGACCAGGATGAATACCAAGAGTGCAATGACTTCAATAATTTCTACATGCAGATCACAAACTCTGTGTTTTGGATGTTCATTTTAGGAGGCCATTAATAAGCCAAGTGGCCACAGCCACAGAATGCTAGGATCACTTCCCCCTGCTCCTATCCCAAATTCTGCTCAGGGTTACAGGATTCATTTCTACTTTTACCACTCATACTAGCGAGATGCTTGCTTGGCAACCCAAGGCCACAGTTAGGCAGTTCAGGGATATGGATTGGCGAGGTTAGGTCTTTCCTCCAGAACTTGTATGCCTAAGCATCCAAATGAAAGCAAAGGTGTGGATTCACTGCTAGTCACCAGTCACTGGAATAACTAAACAACCCATCTTGTCTCCTCTCACATACCGCTCCCTTCCATATGAAAAACTCAGTTAGTGGGAGAGAAAGCTAAAAATTACCCTATAAAGTGTTGTCCTACTCTCCTCAGCTGTTGGAAGTGCTCTTCTTACAGGTAATAGTGACAGAACAAGAGGGAGGGGCCTCAGGCTGCACCAGGCTGGACGTTAGGAAAAAACTTTTGACCAAAAGAGTAGCCAGGGCTTGGAACAGGCTGCCCAAGGTGGGGTTGACTTATCATCTCTGGATGTGTTTAAAGGCCGTTTGGATGTGGTACTTAGCAATATGGGTTAAGGGTAGGGTTAATGGTTGGACTTGATAACTAAAGGGTCTTTTCCAATTGGAATGATTCAGTGATTGTATGAAAGAGCCAGTTACTAGTGTAGTTTTCCGTTTTGCAGGAGACCTTTCAGAGGAGGTGTTTTTCCTTCTGCCCATGTTTAAAGCCGCAGCAGCATGTCAACTGCTGTTACATCATAAAATACCTCCTGAATTTCTTTACCACTCACTTTTGTCCCTTGGTAGCCCCCAGGCAGTTGCTGCCTTGCTGTAATATCCTGTGTGCTAAGTACTTTAATTAGACATAATATGTAGAAACATAAAATTTGCCATGTACTTTCATGGCCCTTCTAGTCCTAAAGAGCTGGGCAAATGCATACATTAATTAAATAACATTGCACTGTCATTTCGAGCACGAGCATCAACTGAAAGAACTTCTACTTAAGTGAGACTTTCCTATACACACACTAGAATCTGTTCTTTGCAAACCCTAACTCAGATGAGTAGTCACACCAAAGCCCGTGCTGTTATCCCTGCAGGGGTGTTTGCGTGAGTAAGAGCGTCAGAAGTTTGAGCTCTTCCACTGACTTTGCACACACAAATACAGCTTTCAGACTAAGGCCCTACTAGATGTTCTTCCCAAGATCTTCCAGCTTCCTACAGAGACCCAAGCGCTAACCTATCTCCAAACACTTTCTGTTCCCTTGGGGCAGGAGGCAGATCATCAAGCCCGCGTAGAAGAAGCGATAACTCGAACACTGGTATGTGCCATAAAATCAGCAGAAAATCCCAGTGAAGAGGATCTCTGGCTGAATCCCACAGAGGTGAGCCCTCTCCTGCTCCCATTATAGCAGCGATAACAGAGTCACTGACATTTTACATAGTTCCCCTGAGCCTTTCTGCTGCCTGAGCAAAAGAATTGTCAATTCCTTCCCTTTCGGCAGTTCATGGAAGATGATCAAATAGTGCTGAACTGAAACATAGCTCCTTTTATCTGAGTGTGTCCCACATGTTTCCTTAGGTTGAGGCAACATCCCATGAGGTCAATCTTCAGTATCTGAATCAAGCAGTATCTGCATATTTCAAGTGTCAAAAAGGAAGTGTGTCAGAGCAGGTGTGTTCCAGCAGCACCCGCGTAGAGCAAAGGACAAACACCTCGTGCAAGAGGAAGAGAGAACTTGGCTATGAACCAGAGGGCTGGGGTTTACTAACCCATGAATTTGACTTTTCCACATTTGAAGCAGAAAAACTGCAGAAAATACCTTTTGGTCCTCATCTTATTCAAGTTTTACCCCAGTCTCAAGAAACAAGCTCCATGGGCACAGCTGCAGTTGAAAGTGATGGCAGAGACCTTCTCCATGAAAATGAAGGAGGTCGTTTTGGAAAGTTACACTGCACCATGAAGCAGTTGGTAATGAGTAATGACTGCGACATGTCTGCGCGTCAGATGGATTCAGCCGGCAGTCCAAATGCCTCGCAGACAGCCCTTTCTACCAACGATCTGCTGGACTGTTTGGTTAATCCAAGCGTCATCAATTTAGTGGCTCAGCTGCTGTTGGAAAGAACAAGAGTTTAATGTCAGAGTGCTTTATCATTTGTGAAATAAATCAAGTGGCAGCCTTGTTCTGCGTGTTTAAGCTCTGTAATAATTGAATGCTTCATTTCAAATAATTTCTAGCTACAGATAGACACAGTTAACAGTTAAATGGCAGGTTGAAGTTGAGCTGAAACAAGATAACTGGTTAATGATGGGTGGGAAGAGAACGGCACGGTTCGTCAGATTGCTCCTCAGCGTTACAAGCAAAACAGAACCTACACAACTGTACTCCCGCCACCTTAATCACAGCTCTGATCTGAGAAACAAGGATGGCTTGATGGTAGAGGACAGGAGGGTGTTCTGGGACCTGATTAATTAGCAGAGGGAGACTGAGAGTGGAAGATGTTAGTCTGACTTACTGCAGACCGCAGCCCTTGACCGCAGTTAGAGTCAAATGGTCAATGAGTGATCAGTCGATCACATTAGAAATAGTAAGTTCAAATAAACCAAATCTCAGCCACGCAGCAGTGAACTCGCTCTTGCCTCTACTGCCTCTCTTCCACCAAACCATTTCGGTTGTCGCAAAGCTGTAGGATGGAACGAGACAAAAGCCCTTAGCAATAACATAGCCCTCAGCTGGGTCAGAAACACTTGAAGGGGGGAGACAAAATGACATCAAGAAGTTCCTGCTATGGTTTATTTCAAGCCAGATGCACTCAGTTCCCTATTGCTGAGGAGCACAATTAAAGTGATGCCTTTCTACCTCTATCCTACTCTTTACCACAGCAATCAAAACTTAAACTTTTTTTTTTCCCTTGTGGTTGCTGCACAAAAACATCTCCTCTTCCAAGTACAGTAGTCCTTGGATTTGTTTTGAAGGTTGAGTGGTCTTTTCATTAAAAGGTTATGGAACTTGAAGTATAGGCAAGAAGGTGGTTAACACTGAAGCTGTGCATGGAGACTGGAAAAGAGTCAATTGGAAAGTTCGTTCCTGGGACACTCCCACCTCTTCAGGTTTGTCTGTGGTACCAACAGAGTGGCTCTTGACCCAGCTGTACCTTCAGGTTTGTTCTTCTGGAACGACAACTTCTGCTTTCAAAGCTCATCTTTGCTCACGTCTACTACACGCTCAAACCAGCTTCTTAGTGATAGCAACACACTTCTACATTCATAACTCTGCGCTGCCAGCCCTCCGGCCGATACTTCCTTTGCCTCGTGCCTGTCGCCTGCTAAACACGTGAAGCCAGTACTGTTTTCACAAATTCTGCCATTTATAGGTGAAACCTTATCCTGATGGTGCTCTTCAGGTGTGGCTACGTCAGCTATTGAACCAGGCAGGATTTAGCTCGTTCCTCCACCTGGCTGGAAAGAGAAAACAGGTTGTACCTGTAGTTTGCTGGATACTCAGCTTTGAAAAGGAGCTGAGAGTTAGTAGGAGAAGGCTGGAGAGGGAATTCTTACAAGGGCATGTAGAGATAGGATATTGAACAGTGGCTTTAAACTAGAAGGGGGTAGACTTAGATTAGGAATTAAGCAGAAATTCTTCACTACAAGGGTAGTGAGAATTAAGTTGTCCACAGAAGCTGTGGGTACCCCCTTGTCACATCCTGATCAACCAGAGAAAGGAAAGAGAGTGGCACAGATTAATGGGTTCACTTGGGTCAAATTAAGGTCCACATAATAGTCACGTTTACTAAAACCGTCGTCAAAGAGTACTCAAAGAGTAAAGAAAAGGGTTTAAGAATAGTGTTTAGATATCACCACTCCAGGCTGCAGCAGTGTCTGGCGTGGTCCAGCATCCAGATTCCCACTGGCAGTGTCTCCAGCCCTCTTCTTTGTCAGTTTCTTGGCAGTGAGCTCC